>PVLC010013065.1:0-21339 GCA_004027655.1 Graphiurus murinus | reverse complement strand
TTTTTCTGGTCTTCTTTGCTTATTGGTTTGCAAAGTACGAATTAAAACATTGCAAAGCTCTTTCATCTGTTTAAGTAAGAAATTCAGTTGAGATGAATGCAAGCTTACCTGGGGACTCGCTTTCCAAATCTAAAAAACAAAACAACAAAAAAAAGAAACTTAGATAAGCGTTCCTCTTCAATTCAATTCTCTTTTGAAGAGAAACAAGTAATGACTTTCAAAGTACTTAGTGTATTATAAAGGAGTGGCAAGGGGAAATAAATCTCCTTTAATACGACCTCTTATTTTAAGAACACAGGGTACAGACTTGACTGAAATAAAGTCTTGTTTAACATATCAATTTGTTTTTTTTTTTTTTTTAAATCTCAAAACAAGGGCATGCACTGAAAATTGGGTCATAAAAACCTGAACTCTATCTCCTGTGGTTAATTCCGTCTGCCAAACACCTGCTGGAGGAAGGACAGCCTTTCATATACATTCAAGTCTCATTAGTTAATTGCCAAGGAAAGCCAGATTTTTGTCTGTGTTTGTCATTGTAACCCAGGGGGAAAGAATTTTCTTAAGCAATATAGTTAATTATCATGCTCTTCTTTTCTTCTTCTTTCTGCTCACGGTGGAAAGTGAGATGATTGTTTTTTTTTTTTTTTTAACATGTTTCCGGAGACCTGGAGGAATCTGACCTTTAGTAAGGTAGGTGCCAGAGCTGCAGAGCAAGGCAGACGACACTTTGCTAAAAGTGGACTTTGTCCCTAAACCTTGGTATGAATTTCCAGGAAAGGAGGCTGAGCTAGTGGGGTAGATACCTTAGTAGATGGTCATTGGGCACAAGTGACCTTGGACCGGAGCCCTTTTTCTTGGAATGATAACGACAGCCTTCTGCTCTGATAAATGAACATCTCCATCCTGATAGACATTCCGTGGTAATGACACATCTCTGGCAGCGTCAGGGAGTGGAGTTGACAGGAAGAGATACTTGCCCAGCTCAACAAATGAGCCGCCACCGCCTTTCCTTCGATGGAGTTAGTTGTTGCTGTTGTGTGTGCATGTTTTATAAGACAAGGATGGAACCCAGGGGGCATTCTACCACTGAGCTACAGCCCAGCCTTTTTTGTTTTTTATTTTGAGACAGGGTCTCACTAAGTTGCCTGGGCTGGTCTCGAACTTGTGATCCTGGTGCCGCAGCCTCCTGAGTGGAGGCTGGGATCACAGGTGTGCACCCCCTCGCCCGGCTATATGTCAGTGTAGTCTAATCTGAGTACTTGTGGGTCCATAGCCTGCTCAAAGCGCATGCCCCATACGCTTTCCATTTGGAAGGACTGTTGAGTATCCAGTTGTATTGATAGCTTGTTACTTAGAACTCTCTCTGATGTCTGGCTTTTCAAGTTTATTTTCACTTTGAATTTCCAATTGTGTGTGTGTGTGTGTGTGTGTGTGTGTGAGAGAGAGAGAGAGAGAGAGAGAGAGAGAGAAGGACAGAGAGAGAGGGAGGAAGGAGAAAGAGAAGGATGAAGGAGAGAGAAAAAGAGAAGGAGAAGAGGAGGAGGAGAGGAGAGGAAGAGAGAAGGGTTTGGAGGTATGATGTCTCCTGTTTGGGGCTCCGGTGGTGGGTGCCAGTGGCGCCGATGTCAGCCATTTGGTAATTGCCAAAGACGATTCTGTCTCATCCTTTATGGGAGACGTGGACCAGAGCGGTGCTGAGAGAAAGGCCCGGTCTTTCTCAGTGCTATGATTTCTCGACCTCGTAGGTGACTGATACCTATTTGGCTATGGGTTGATTTGCTCCATATTAAAACATGCCCCAGTTTAAGGCCAACACTCAAGTTCTGAGTCCTGCGCAGGCGCCTGAGGCTCCACCCTGCGGCCTTGCATACGGAGGTTGAGCTGCACCCAAAGATGTTTATTATTCTGCTGCTGTAAGATGTCTCTAGCTACTTAATAAGCCGCTCGTGCCCTTTTTTTCTGTCCACAGTGGTGCCCAAACAGCCAACCGTAAAGTAGCATATTCTGTCAATCTTGCAGTTTTCTGGTTTACGTTATTTCAGCTTAGTGAGTTCTCCACCCCCACCTCCAGTGGACTGCATGATATTTTTAAAAAATAAAATTAATAGATGCCTCCGCTTCTTGCAGCGACGGCCTTGGGAGCCAGGGAAGGGGAAGGAGTCCGCTTAGACTAGAGGAATTGTTTCAAATTTAATTTTCTAGCGGCTCGTGGCTATGGCCAGTCCAGGTAAACGGATGAACAGTGAATAAAGAAAATGAACCGATAAATCAGTATTAATGCTTCCCTTTCTGCGCCTCAGAATCAATCAGAAAGCCCATGGCTGGGTCCCAGCGTTTGGCACCCATCAAGATGTCAAGCTTGGTTGTTGGGCTGGTGCCTAGATGCGGCTGTTTTTGGAAGGCAGAGGGGAGCTGAGGAGAGATGGAACGCTGTATCTTTCCACGGGAGATGTCGCTTGCATTGTTCTGGTCTGACTTCCGCCCCCAAGAGGCCAAGGAGGCCTTTGGTCCGGGGCCCTGTGCTCATGTTCCCGGAGTTGCTGAGCTGTTACTCAGAGCTGGCACCAGCAGCCCCTTTCCTGGGGTGATGCCAAGACTAAGGACTCGTGTGTGTGTGTGTGTGTGTGTGTGTGTGTGTGTGTGTGTGTGTGGTGTTGGGGATTGAACCCAGGGGCATTTTTACTTCTGAGCTACACCCCAGCCCTTTTTTTATTTTGAAACAGGGCTTAAGTTGCTGAGGCTGGCTGTGGACCTGCCATTCTCCTGTCTCAGCCTCCCAAGTACTGGGATTACAAGGGTGCGCCACCACGCCTGGGCCTCCGGGCCTCTTTCAACATCATGGCCCTAATGTTTCCTACTGAACGTCTACCCAGACACGTCCTTGCACACCTGGCAGCAGGTAAGTGCAGAGTGCTGGCGGCAGGCAGGGCCCAGTGCAGACCCCGAATGCTCGGCCCCTGAGTAAGTTGCTAAGGTCAGCAATGGCAGAGCATCCAACTATGCGAGGGGCTCCTTTCTTTTCTTTTTTTCTTTTTTTTGCAGTACTGGGGGTTGAACTCAGGGGCATTCTACCTCCGAGCTACACCCCCAGCCCTATTTTTTATTCTTTATTTTGAAACAGGGTCTCACTAAGTTGCGGAGTGCCTCACTAAGTAGCTGAGGCTGGCCGCGAACCGGGATCCTCCGGTCTCAGCCTCCCGAATGCTGGGATTACAAGCGTGCTCCACCACGCCCGGCTCTCCTTGTCCCTTTCTTATCGTGTCTGGTGACGCTGCATCTCTCCATGGCCTTTCAGATCCGTGCCCATAGCTCCAGTTCCATCCTCCTTATTTTATTTATTTTTTTGTGCTACTGGGAATTAAACATGGGGCTCTCTATCTCTGAGCCACACTCCCAGCCCTGTTTTATTTTATTTTTTGCGGTACTGGGGATTGAACCCAAGGGCATTCTACCTCCAAGCCATACCCCAGCTCTATTTTTTATTCTTTATTTTGAAACAGGGTCTCACTAAGTTGCGGAGGGCCTAAGTAGCTGAGGCTGTCCGTGAACCTGGATCCTCCGGTCTCAGCCTCCCAAGTACTGTTATTTTATTTTATTTTTAAAACAGGGTCTCACCAAGTTGCTGAGGGGCTTGTTAAGTTGCTAAGGCTGGCCTCGAACCTGCTATTCTCCCATGTCAGCCTCCCAAGGACTGGGATTACAGGTGTGCACCGCAACACCCGGCCCATCTACTGCTGCTTTTTTTTTTGACCTGTTCCTCTTCTCCATGCGCAGGCGCAGCTCTCCCTGCGCTCATACTGTGCCATCATTAGCAAACGGTCCCAGGCGTCTCTGCCAGTTGCTCCTGGCCCCTCTCTCCCTCCCCGTCTCTTGGCCCTGGCTGCAGACTCTAACCTCGGCCCCTCAGCTCTGCGCCCGGTTCCTCCACTTCCCCGGCGACCATTCCAGCCCCAGCCATCTGGAGCTCTCGCCTGCCTGGTGTCGGCGTGCGTGCCAGCCTCCGCAATATCCTGCGGGCCTCCGCCCTCCCCGTGCCCTCCCGTCTGCGCTCCAAGAGCACGGCGTCCCCTCTTTCCTCAAAACATTTACTTGACTGGAAGAGAGACAACCATGAGCTTTAAGGAGTCAGAATGGCGGAGTTGATCTTCTACTGTGCTTTTATCTTCTAATCTCCAAAGGGGAAGGAAGGGAAAGTATGGTTGCCCTTAGCCAAAGGGCCTGGAGAGAAACCGGAGGACACGGGGCCTGCATTTATCACTCACAGGCGGAGTTAGAGTTAAAAGTTGGTAGCTCTGAGAGTGGCAGGAGAAATATCATGGAAGTACCTATAGAAAAAAAAATGGCATGCCTTTGAAGTTTTTTTTTTTTTTCATTTTTTTTTTTTTTTTTTTGCGGTGCTGGGGATTGAACTCAGGGGCGTTCTACCTCCGAGCTATACCTCCAGCCCTATTTTTTATTCTTTGTTTGGAAACAGGGTCTCACTAAGTTGCGGAGTGCCTCACTAGTAGTGAGGCTGGCCTCGAACCTGGATCCTCCGGTCTCAGCCTCCCGAATGCTGGGATTACAAGTGTGCGCCACCACGCCCGGCCCTTTGAAGTTTTAAACATCATTTCCCTTTTTGATTATCTTAAGAGTGTCCTTTGATGAGTAAATTTAAAGAGATACATTTTGATTGATGAATGCTTTTCGTGTCTTGTCCAAGATTACAAAGATTTTCTGCTAAAACATTTATAGTCTAAATGTTAACTTTTAGGGTTATAACCCATGTCTAATTTTTAGGTATGGTGTGAGGTAAGGGTCAGGGTTTTTCCATCGTGTATTCAATTGTTCTGACATCATTTTGTTGAAAATATTTTCTCTCCCTGTGGAATTGGGAAAGAAATTGGCACATTTGTTAAAAATCAAAAAGTGACTCTCTATATGGGCCTGTCTCTGGGCCTTTTATTCTGTTCTCTTGGTCTATGTCCGCACTCATGGAACGGTGCTTTTCACTGCATGAAAACTATATCTCAATAGCAAAATAATGGTAAAAAGATTTACTCTATATCTGAGTCATGTTTGTCAAACAACGGTAGTAATTAGTAAACTAGAAGTCATATGCTATCTTTTTTTCCAGTTTTTTTTTTTTTTTTTTTAAATATAAAGCCCATCTTCTCCCCCAGCCATTCAATCCGGATTTGTTAAGAGCTGTTACCTGCGTGGCGCCTCGGTGGGCTCTGGAGGCCTACAGAACTCACGGCCCATGGCGATTGTTTTCAAGGAACTCGGAGCTGACAAGAAGATGGCAATGACAGCCCAAGGTGACGAGTGAGGACCAGGAGAGAGGAGGACGAGGGGCACTGCGGAGCCAGCCGCTGCGGCCATCCAACCCAGCCAGCGTGCGTGGATCAGGGAGGGATTGCGCAAAGTGGGAGCTGGCTGAGTGGCGCTGACCTGGCATAGACCGAGGGTGGGCTGTGGTCATCGTGGTGCTGGGGAGGGGACATGAGAGGTGATTTGAAATGGGAGGGACTATGGCCAGGGATTTTTGTTTGTTTGTTTCAAATAGGAGGGTAAAGGTGGCGAGGCCATGATAAAAAATATCAGTCCATATTCTTTCTGAGAGAAGCTGGGGGCAGACTTGCTGGAGAAAATGGAATGTAAATGTACCGGGCCATCGAGGATACTGTGACACTGAGAGTAGCCGAAAGCCGGGTGTGGTGCCACATGCCTGTAATCTCAGTACTTGGGAAGCTGAGACAGGAGGATGGCAGGTTTGAGGCCAGCCTCGGCAACCTATCGAGGCCCTGTTTAAAAATAAAAAGTAATCCACAGAAGAGCTAGTAATGTATTACCTGAGAGGCACGTGGAAAACAGTGTATCTGCCAGGATGCGTTTATCTGTCATAGTAGGAAAATCCAACACAACAGATGTAAACAAAAAGGAAATGCATTCAGTCATATCACCGAAGCTCCAGAGGCAGGCCAGGCTGGAGGGTTGATTTAAAATAATAATAATAATAATAATAATAATAATAATAATAATAATAATAATAATAATTCCATGGCTTGGGGTCCATTTCTGTGTGATTTTTCTTCATTCTGTCTCTTCCTGCATTCCAGCACATCCTGAGGCTGGAGCTGGGGTGACTAAGCACTCCAAGGTAGCACGTATGGAATGGTAATGTCCAGGAGAAGAGTGAGAGCATCCCTTACACAAGAAAGCACTTTCCCAGAAACCCCTCCCAAGCCATTTCTCATTGGCTCACTCGTGAACCAATCACTAGCAAGGAGGACCAGGCTGGAGTTGGGTAGCCTCTGCCACCCTGGAGGCATATGGGCAGAGGTGTCTTATTGTGGGGAAGGAGACATGGAAGGGACAGAGGGTAGATGCTGGCTCCTCTATTTGGGAACTATGACAATAAGAGATCCAGAAACAAGTGGTCCTCAGTTGTGAGCACCAGGGAAATTTGAGAGCAATAGAGCAAACTCCTAAGTACCGAGGGAGGGCTGGCGTTTAATGAGGGAACAGGAATTAGATATGATATTGAACCATCATCTATGGACAGAAAAATCATCCAGAGACCCAGGTAGGAGAAGAGGGGCTCAAGGCTGGAGCCAGATCAGCAGGAATGGGGACAAGAATGTATCTCAGAAGTACTGCTTGCCGAGCCCATTTCTATTAACCTGGCAGAAACAGCTAAGACATTTGTAGATCGGCTTCAATCCTTGGTGCCTACCTGGCCCTCGTTTACCTCCTTGCTGGGAGGAGTTATCATAGCAACAGCAATAGTTATTCAAGGCTTATGCATTCTACCACTCGTTGTACGCCTTGTGATCAATGCCTTTGTTAGTATACGAGCAGATTTACATGGAATAAAACTGCAAGCACTGCCTCGCACAGGGCCTGGTAGTCAATGACGGGTTCGATTTTCTCAGGGCAATATCAACCTAAGACAGGGCTCATTGAATGACTCATCGAGACCCCATGACGGGTAAGATTATGCACCTGGTAGGAAATGACCTAAGACAGGCACAGTCCTTTGTGCATTTTAAAATAAAAACGGGGGAGTTGTGGGAGCCCAGCTGGGCCCTTTCCCCCCTGGCAGTTGCTATCTGCATATATGAGTAATTATACTGACTCTTCTGCTATGGCTACTTTGGCATCTCGAAGTCTGGGGATTGCTCCTAGGATACGTAGATGAAAGGCCCTCCTACTTCTTAGAAAGTAAATATATGACCCTAAAGGATTATGGTTTTATGACTCTAGAAAGTTTGCTTGATCAGGCTATGTTAAGAATGTGGGCTATATGTGGAAAATGAAGAAGTGGTGTTAATTGTGTTCTGACAATGATTGATATGTCATAAATGTCTATGTAACCCTGGTGCACTCAAGAAATGTATAAAAAATCCATGCTGAATAATAATAAAAATAATAATAATAATAATAAATGAAAAAAAAGAAGTACTGCTTGTCTGGGGCGGTAGGGTTTGGGAACGCCAATGTGTGGATTGGATAAGAGTTAATAAAAGGAAGCAGATGGGTTGGATCAGCGAGGGGAGCTTCAGCCCAAATGGCAGACCAGAGGTCAGGACCATCCCCTTCACTGGGCAGGGTCAGGCAGAGGGACCAGACAGATGGGGAGTGGGTGGGTAGGGATGAAGGAAGAAGGGTGCTTAAGTGCTGGCGGGGGTTAGGAGCCAGTGCAGGGCTGTTGGGGTGGGGAAGGGTATCTTTGCTACTTACTGTGGGCTCCTGTGTAGCTGTGCTGGCTGGATTTGTGTTTAAAGCAGAAGTACACATTTCTGGCTGCCTCCTGCTGGTGACCAGGTGGTCTCAGCTGGGGGATGAGGTAGAAAGCAGAAGCCGGAGAACTAGTCCTAAAACTAGAGTAAAAACTGAGAATTTCGATGATGTTAGTGCATTCCTGGGTGCAGTAGCCCTTAGGTTTCTTAATGAAGTGAAAGAAATCTTCAAGCTGAAAATCTGTGCTCAGGTCAATGAGAAAAGGTGACAGATAATATGTGAGTAGCTTTCCTGTCGATTATCCATTATGTTATGAGGATCGTATGTTGAAACACTGCAGATAAAAGTGTCTCAATTAAGACTTTAATTTAGATTTAATAAGAGTTATTATATGTTAATAAAAGATCAATTAGCAGTTAAATAGCCATTGATCCAGGTACAATAAGTATGTCACAAAGACATCAAGTTGTCATTGAAAAACTGGAGATTACACGGGCAACATGTGAGCAATTAGAATCTCAATATATTCAGGCTATAATGAATGTCAATGCATTTAATTGCTATTTAACAAGAAAGCCTAATGTAAAGTCCCATGCCTATTAACTCACATACCTGTTCACGGTTCTTCAATAGGTTCATTTATTCATTGATTCACTCAACAAATATTTAATTAAGTGCACACCAGCTGCAGTGAGAGAAACAGGAGTATTAGGTATAATCCCTACCTTCAAAGAACTTAAAATCTAGTAGTGAAATAAGACTCACTTACCTGGAGAAACAAAGGCACACAGTAGTACATTTTCCCTATGTTTCTCTGATGGAGTTCCAGCTATCATCGCCATCACCTGAAATTTCTCACATGTTGCAAGAGACTTTTTGCCATTGGAAGCCACTGAGCTTAGGGGCTGTTTGTTACTGCATCTTGATGCAGCAAGACTGACTAATACAGTGAAAAGGGGTTGTCACAGGAGAAGTTAACACTTTCTCATGCTGGGTGGTGAGACGGGCAGCTGAGAAACACGCTAGCTCTCCCGGGGGCCACTGGGCTGTGAGACGTAAAAGTCACTCTTAGCATTTTCATGTCCAGCCTCCAAGAATTTCCATTTCTCTGAGACTGTAGAAGAACTCGGGAGGGAGGCAGACACCAAAGGCTGGTAAAAATGGTTAAAATGGTAAATTTTATGTTACGTGAAATTTATCTCAGTAAAAAAGGGGACAGATATATATTTTTTTGTTATTGTAGCAGGCATACTTAGGAGTGCCTGTGTAGCTCAAGCTATCATTCCACGAGAATCTTATTCTTTCCTCTAAAGGGAACCCCTGAGGTCAGGATCGCATCTTCTTTTTTTTTTTTTTTTTTTTTTTTTTTTTGCGGTACTAGGGATTGAACTCAGGGGCATTCTACCTCCGAGCTATACCCCCAGCCCTATTTTTTTTATTCTTTATTTTGAAACTGGGTCTCACTAAGTTGCGGAGTGCCTCACTAGGTAGCTGAGGCTGGCCTCGAACCTGGATCCTCTGATCTCAGCCTCCCGAATGCTGGGATTACAACAGGATCGCATCTTCTACCCGACTTCCCCAGTCATGTTAGGCCTCCTCTGAGGCTGGTACTCCCTCCCCAGGCCCACAGACTGAAGCCCCCTTTCCTTACTTGACTCCTTCTTTAATCAGTCTCTGTCACCAAGACCAGGTTTTATTTTTATTTATTTTTGGTGGTACTGGGGAATTGAACCCAGGGGTATTCTATCTCCAAGTTATACCCCCAGCCCTTTTTTTTGCAGTACTGGGGATTGAACTCAGGGACATTCTACCTCCAAGCTATACCCCCAGCCCCATTTTCTTTATTTTTTATCCTTTATTTTGAAACAGGGTCTCCCTAAGTTGTGGAGTGCCTCACTAGGTAGCTGAGGCTGGCCTCAAACCTGGATCCTCCTGTCTCAGCCTCCCAAATGCTGGGATCATAAGCGTGCACCACCACGCACAGCTCCCCCCCAGCCCTTTTTATTTTTCATTTTGAAACAGGGTCTTGCTAGATTGCTGAGAGTCTCACTAAGTTGCTGAGGCTGTCGTCAAACCTGTGATCCTCTTGTCTCAGCCTCCCAAGTACTGGGATTACAGGCGTGCCTCACCATGGCTGACTTTATTTTTTATTTTATTTTTTGTGTTACTAGGGATTGAACCCAGGGGCATTCTACCTCCAGGCTATACCCCCAGTCCTATTTTTTATTCTTTATTTTGAAACAGGGTCTCACTAAGTTGCGGAGGGTCTCACTAAGTAGGTGAGGCTGGCTGAGAACCTGTGATCCTCTGGTCTCAGTCTCCCAAGTACTGGAATTACAAGGGTGTGCCGCCACGCCTGGCTTATTTTTATTTTTTAAAAAAGTCTCATCATCAGGCAGAAAGGTGGTTCTGATGTCATTATTGCGTTTTATCCCATTCTCAAATTTATTTCACAAATAGCATTCAAGTGCTCTAGGCTGTGGACCTTGGAAATCGTAATTCCCTCCCTCTTTCAGAAAGCTGAGTTCCTTCTAGGAATTTCAGGCTCATATTTAGTTGTTCAAAGGACAACCTCTGTCTGTCTTCAGCCCTTCCCTGAGCTGCTTCAGGCTCAGAGCAGGGAGCGGTGTTGGGTCCTGGTTTATATGCGGTGACTTAATCTAGTAAGTCTCCTGTACACACCAGTCTTGCTTGGGTAGTGTTTTACTTGAAGAATTGAAGAGCCCGTGTTTCATTCTTAAATCAAGTGGAAGCTTAGATAAGAGATGAACCACAGAAGGGGTGTGTGTGTGTGTGTGTGTGTGTGTGTGTAGAGGAGAGAGAGAGAGAGAGAGAGAGAGAGAGAGAGAGAGAGAGAGAGAGAGAGAGAGAGATATTAGGGTTTAGCAGGGGGAGGAAATGGAGTTGGTGCTGGCCATGAGAATGAAAGTCCCCAAGTAATTAGCAGGAGTCCAGGAGCTTGGGCTGGACATTCTTCTGATACGGGAAAGAAAACCCCAGAAGGCTGGAAATCTGGAGTCCTTTAGGGAGACACCATGTTAGTTGCAAGTGTAAAATAAATGAATAACCAATGGAAAAATCTGCTTGAAAAGGTAGCTAGATAAAATATTTTGAAGATGGGCTAAAATCGTTTCCAATTCAGTAACCTTTCTCCATGTCAATTTAGATCGAGTTAGAGTTAGGTGAGTTTGTGTCGACAAAGTCAAACGTTAGCTTTGAAAACTACCTTTAAAGCCTATAGATTGTGTCTTTTCTTTTCTTTCTTTCTTTTTTTTTTTTTTTGCGGTACTGGGGATTGAACTCAGGGGCATTCTACCTCTGAGCTATACCCTCAGCCCTATTTTTTATTCTTTATTTTGAAACAGGGTCTCACTAAGTTGCTGAGGCTGGCGGAGAACCTGGATCCTCTGGTTTCAGCCTCCCAAATGCTGGGATTACAAGCGTGCGCCGCCATGCCTGGCTAGATTGCGCGTCTTAAGGAATGACTTTCTGGAGCTGGCCATGGTGGCACACGCCTGTAATCCCAGTACTAGGGAGACTGAGACAGGAGAATTGCAGGTTCGAGGCCAGCCTCAGCAACTTAGCGCGACCCCCCCAGTGACTTAGCAAGATCCTGTTTCAAAATTAAAAATGAAAAGGGGTAGGGGGTGTAGCTCAGAGGTAGAAGGCCATTGGGCTCAATTCCCAGCACCAAAACAACAACAACATCAACAACAACAAAAACAAAAGAACGAAGAAATGGCTTCCTGGGCCTGGCTCAGCTTCTGCAGCAGGAAGTACTCAGCTCTGTGGGAGCCATCACTCTGTAAGGGGCCGGGTGAGCACCAGGGAGCCAAAGCTGGGGGCGACCGATGTGGACCTCCAGGGCTGGACTAAGAGGAGGTGTGTGGAGGGCCGGCGCACAGACGCAGGAACAAAGGTTGTCATACACAGGACAGGCTGGGTGCTGAGCCAGGTCAACATGGAGAGCTCCCCCGGGGCTTTGTTTACATCCAAATCTCCTTTGAGGACACCCACAAATAAAGGAGGGGAAGAGGCAGAGTCGCTATTTTGCAGCTAAGCTGTTTCCCCACTTTTGGCAAAGGGAGGAAAGAGAAAATAAAAGAAGGAGAGGGGGAGGATCCTTTATTCTCCTCTTGTCCTGTTGCCTTCCCCTGGAGGAATCCGGGCTGGAACGTGTGCGTCATCACGGAGTAGATTAATCCTGGCCATGGGAGGCCAGGGAAGCGCCTCTCAGTACCCGCCGCTGCACAGAAACGCTGACTTCCAGGGAGTAGAGAGGCGATTTGAATAGTAAGCACTTAAAAAGACATCCTTGTTCTCCACCTCCGGGTCTCCCAGCCCTCCCCAGCGCAGACACAGGGCGTTCTAAGAGACATAAAAATATCCCTCTCCACGCACGCGAGCGCGGAACAAAAGCCACGCTAAGAAGGTTAGCTACTTAGTTGTCTCAGCCGCACGCCACCACGTCGGGACAAGGGGGAAACCCAGATAACACGAGGAAGGAGGAAAACATCAGAAGCCCCAAAGAGGGAAAAGCCGGGCTGCTGAGAAAAGCCACGCCAAGCCCTTTCTCTTGCTGTTTCATTAAGGGGAACGTAACTTTGAAACAGCCTCTCAAGAGCGCTGCAGTGGAATCCACTTTGGTGGAACCTGTGCACCGGGCGCCGGTTGAGAAACGGTGCTATCAGCATCGCCTGTGCGGCAACCACGCTTTGTCCAAAGCAAAATCGCTAGGGGTGTCCACATGATTCCATGGGGAAACAGAACGGGGTCCTGTTAAGGTGGGATTTGAAGTTTCCAAAAAGATATTTTAGTGGAAATTATCAGCATTGGGAACGACACACATAAATGACCAATTGTGGATTGCTTTGCTTACCTGAGCCAAAACTCATCATAATATTATCGCCCAAATTAAGACTCATGGGCATTTTATTTTATTTTGTGGTACTAGGGATTGAACTCAGGGGCATTCTACCTCTGAGCTTTACCCTCAGCCCTATTTTTTATTATTTATTTTGAAACAGGGTCTCACTAAGTTGCACAGGGCCTCACTAAGCAGCTGAGGCTGGCCTCAAACCCGGATCCTCCGGTCTCAGCCTCCCGAATGCTGGGATCACAAGTGTGCGCCACCACGCCCGGCTTCATGGGCATTTTAGAGACTGATTCTTTCTCTGCTTTCATGAGGTTGTTTTCAGAAAAGTGCTGATGCTTGGCTTCTAGGAGAGAGAAGTTTGTGCTTGTGGAAACAACAGGCCTACACGCCCCGCCCGGGTTGTGAGTTTGTGATTGGAGCAGGAGAGAAGAAGAAGGCTGGAGCGGGTAGAGAGGACCAGCCTCTTCCACTGCTCCACAGCCCGGGAGTTGTTAGCAAATCTGTTTTTTGTGATGAGTCCATAATCTACCTGCAGGTGGCCCGCTACTTCCCTCAGGAGCCATGCAGGCCTCCTCTGGGCCCCTGCAGTTCTTCAGATATTCAAGTGGTTCCGGTGGTTCCGGGTCTCCCCTTGACCTTCTCCTTCTCTGGGCCGGGCTTCTCAAGTCCTGGTCTCCAGGGGCAACATCAGCACCACCTGGGAAGCGTTGGAGATGCCACTTCCTGTCTACAGCCACGCCCGCCCCGCACACGCCCCATCTTCTCTGGGCGCCATCACCGGCCAGGTCTCGGATGGGAAGAAATGGGACTTTTCATCTTCTCTGTCCCCACCTAGGGGTGGGTCCCAGCCATCTGTGAGTCCACAAGTCCTCCAAGGGAGACTGATGAATGCTCAAACTTGGGAACTACTGCTTCAGGCTAAGAACCCTTTGTTCATCCATTCTCACACTTCATTCATTCATTCATTGATCCATTCATTCATACATCAAATACTTGTAGCCTATTGCATTGTAGACTCTCTGGGGCTAGGGATTAAAAACATAAAAGGTGCAGTTCACTCCAACAAGAGATGGCTTTGAGCCGGGCGTGGTGGTCCACGCTTGTAATCCCAGCATTTGGGAGGCTGAGACCGGAGGATCTGAGTTCGCGACCAGCCTCAGCTACCTAGTGAGGCACTCTGCAACTTAGTGACACCCTGTTTCAAAATAAAGAATAAAAAATAGGGCTGGAGATGTAGCTCGGAGGTAGAATGCCCCTGAGTGTACTGAAAAAAAAAAAAAAAAAAAAAGACATGGCTTTGAGATCCCTTTCTTTCCTGGTGTCTTCTGGTTGCCTGGTGTGTTATAATTCTCAGATGTAATTAGTCAATAGCTGTAGCCTACCAGGACCGCTTACTCCCCTAAATGTAAGGTAAGCATGAGAGAAATTGTCCAGTATCTCATTGAATCCAAGAGATGCTTGGGAAAGATTCATCCAGGAGTGGCATTTAGGACTGAGTTAGGAGGTGTGGGAGATTACGTCTCCTAGTTTGTCCCCAGGAGTCACCTTCCCACTCTCTAAGCACTTGTGTCGTTCCCGCACACATTGGTGCTGGGCTTGGCTATGTGACCTGCTTGGCCAGTGAGGCATCAGGATCCATAAAACAAGCAGAAGTTTGACAAGTGCGTATACATTAGGGCTTGTCTTCTTAGAATGTTGCCTCAGCCGGGTGTGGTGGTGTACACCAGTAATCCTAGTACTTGGAAGGCTGAGACAGGAGATTTGCAGGTTCAAGACCAGCCTCAGCAACTTAGAGAGGCCCTCAGCAACTTAGTGAGACCTTGTTTCAAACCAAAAAAATAAAACAGGGCTAAGGGTATATAGCCCAGAGGTAGAATGCTCCTGGGTTCAGTCCCCAGTAGCACTAATAAATAAATAAAGCAAGCAAGCAAGCAATCTGCCTTTACCTTGTGAAGAAGCCCGAAACCCCAGCTGTCCTCGCTGTTCAGCTGGACCAAGCAACAGAGTGCAGCTGCATGAGTAGGTCCCGGCGGGATCAGCCAAGAACTGCTTAGTCAAGCCATGGAACCACGCAACATCAAGTGATGGGGTTTTAAGCCACTGGGTTCTGGGGCAGCTTATTATGCTGTGGTAGAAAACTGACCCTGGAGAGGACTAGAGATCAAAGGGGCTTTGGAGTGGGGAGCAGAGTGTGGGGGAGGATGACCAGTACCCCAAGGAGCAGGACCAACGGTGGAGACAGGGAAAGGAGGAAATTTGCAAGACAGACAGTTTCTCCATGGTAGGAGCTAGCCTTGGGATGATAAAAAGGAAAAGTCAAAGAAGGTCCTGAGAGTTTGGAAACAGAATGGCAGAACCTAAACAGAATATGTCTCTATTCTGTTATGTGTTCTCATGAGGGAACTAGTAGGCCGTGGAGATAATCTCTAATAGGAGGGGCTATCCTCTAGGAGGGCAATGAGACCCTTTGTCAGGGTATCTTGTTAGAGCTGCCATCGATACCAGATGTATTTGTTATCCATGGCTATATTGTCTCAAAACTTAGCAACTTGAAACAGCAAAAATTTATTTTCTGTTCCTGTGGGTCAGGATTCCAGGGCAGTCTACCTAGATTCAGGGTTTCTTAGAAGGCAGCAACTGAAGTGTTGACTAGGGCTGCTGCAATCTCATCACCCAGCAGGGGAAAGACTCACTTCATGGCTCACATTTGAGGCTTCCGGCATGTCTGGGTCAACATCATTCTCACTTCTATAATCCAAAACAACTGACCATACAACTCAGAGGAAGGAAGGTTTATTTTATTTCATTATTTATTTATTTATTTATTTATTTATTTATTTATTTATTTTGCGGTACTGGGGATTGAACTCAGGAGCATTCTAACTCTGAGCTATACCCCCAAGCCCTATTTTTTATTCTTTATTTTGAAACCGAGTCTCACTAAGTTGCAGAGTGCCTCACTAGGTAGCTGAGGCTGGCCGCGAACTCGGATCCTCCGGTCTCAGCCTCCCTAATGCTGGGATTACAAGCGTGCACCACCACGCCCGGCTTGGAAGGAAGATCTATTTGCTCACCATTTTTGGAGATTTCAGGGGTTCAGTCTATGTCAGGCTGGCTCTGTGGAGCTCAGGGAATGGCGGCAGGAAGCCAAGAGAGGGAGAGAGCAAGGGCTCTGCTCTCACATCATGGAGGCTGGAAGCGAGAAAGCCAGCAAGCAAGGGGATTCAAAGACACAAGCACAGACCCTACGGCCACACCCTTGGGTACACACCTTCTCCAGCCACGCCCTCATCTGCATAGATTACCACCCAGTAAATCCATTACAGTGGATTTATCCATGGATGAGATGACACCCCTTTTGACATAATTACATCAACTCTGAATATTAATTCATGAGCTCTTCAGAGGGCATTCATTCTACTAACCATAACACGACAGGATTAAGCTCCTCATAGGTTGTTGGACTGAGAGACCTCAGTTCCTTGGCTCACAGGGGGAGGCGTCTGGCTTGATCAGAGTGAGCAAGAGTGAGGACCAACATGAAACATGGCAGGAAGCCGGTGTTTATCAGCTTCATGTTGCTGTGACCAAAGTGCCTGACAAGAATAACCTTAAGATTTATTTTGGCTCACAGTTTCTGAGGTTAAGTCCATGGTGGGCTGGTTTCATTGTTCTGGGCATGAGGTAAGGCAGACCATCATGGCGGAAGGGCTTGGGAGAGGAAAGCTGCTCAGCTCATGGTGGCCAGGAAGGAGGGGGTGGGGGAAGGGGCCAGGAACAGATATAGTTCTGAGACCATACCCCCAATGACCTACTTCCTTCACACCTCAGTCACACTTCAGTCACACCTCATCTGCCTACAGTTAACACCTAGTACAACCATTCAAATTATTATTATTATTATTGGTGCATTGTAATCATACATCTTTGTGAGGTACAAGCTGGTAGAGGCATACATGCACACATTTCTCATTTAACCCTTCCCCAATTCCTGCCCCACTCCCTCGCCCTCCCTCCTTCTCATGTTTAGTTTAATGATTGACTTTGATATGTTTGTGAAAGTACATCATGTGCATTAGGGTGTTCCTCTCCCTCCTCCCCATCACCTTCAGTTGAGTCACCTTCTTTGCTCATCTAAAGTTTCTCCTTCTTCGTCTAGAGTCCCTCTTATGACCTACTTTCTCCCTAGCTTCCACATATTAGGGACAGCATATGATTTTTTTTTACTTTTTGTGACTGACTAATCTCACTTAACATAATGTTTTCCAGTTCCATCCATTTCCCTGCAAATGACATGATTTTGTTCTTCTTTACGGCTGAGTAAAATTCTATTGTGTACATACCTGTCGCTGCGTAACAAAACACTCTGAAATTTAGTAACTCGAAAGAATTGCAGTTTTATTTGCTCACAATTTGGAGGGGCAGAAATTTGAGGTTGGGCTGATGGGCAATTTTTTTTCTAAGCTCATTTAGGGTCACTCTGTGATGACAGGTGTGTGGCAGCTCTTTTGGGGACAGATGGCCTAGAATGTTTGGTGGCTGGTGCTAGTCATCGACTGGCTAGTTTGTGGGCTTGAGCAAGTCATCTGTGCTCCCTGCGGCCTCTCCTTCAGTGTGTTAGCTGTGGATTCTTCACATGGTAGCCTCAGGAAAATATTCCCCAAAAGTGAGAAGACACTGCCAGGCTTTGTGAAAGCCTAGGCTCAGAAGCCATGTATTATTTCTGCTGCATTCCATCAGTAGAACAAGTCCTACTGCCTGTTCAGAATCAAGGAATGGAGATAAAGATTCTACCCCTTGATGTTGTTGCTGCAAAGCTCTATTGCAAAGGGGGATGCATAGGAAGATTTGAAGATTTTGTTACAGTGTTTTGCAGCCTGGTATTTTTGTACTTAAAATGACTTTCCTGTTTTCATGTAAATAATATATGCTGAATATAAAATATGGAAACAAGCAAAAAAGACAATAAAATGATCTTGAATTCTGTTGTCAAGAAGTAGTCTAGCAATTTCAAGTGAAAACCACTCTAGGTAACTTGTTAGGTATAGAAGTGGAATGAAAATAAAAATGCAGGATGATTTTGTAAAAATTGGGTCTTACTATACATTTTTAGGAAAATAAAAAGGCATTAAATTGAACTTTTCTTGAATTTAAAAGAAGAAAAAGAAACCACAGAGAAACCAAAGGAATTATGGAGCTTCAGATAATGTATTTTTACCGCAGAGATATTAGATCCTAAAAGTTCTCCCTAAGGTTACAAAAAAGATTATAAAAAAATTAAGAAAGCAAGAGTTTTTTTTTTTTTTTTAAAAGAGATCCATGTTTAATTTTAGACATATTGATTGACTCTCTGCTATGAAAGATAAGGAAATTAAAACTTTTAATCTTCCTCTCACCTCATTTTCCACTCCTCTCATCTTTTGAGCTTTTAGTAACATTTTTATTTTTAAAAAAGTTAGGATATAAAACACTTATATTCTACATGTATAATTCTTTATGATTTAGTTTTATATCTATAATTAAGTGAATTTGCTACTTCCCACTCCTCCTCTTACTACAGCTTCTGCCTTCCTGAATTATTTTTAGAAACTTAGGATTCATTTTTGGTTTGCTGGACTTCCCTGGGCTTATTTTTTGCATTTGCTGTTGTGTTGCTTTTCTAAAATGAACTCACAGTACTGGCTCTCTGAGTCCATGCATACTTGCAAATTTCTGTTGGTTGCCTTCACATTGACCTGGTTGGGTGTAAGTTTTGTCTACCAATTTCTTTCCCATAAGACTCTGTGGCATTGTTCCATTGTCTGGGTGTGGAATTCTCCACTGTTGCCTCTGTTACAGTTCCTTCATCCATTCTTTTTATTTTTTATTTTTATTTTTTGTAGTACTAGGGATTGAATCCAGGGACATTCTACCTCCAAGTACATCCCCAGCCCTATTTTTTATTCTTTATCTTTTGAAACAGGATCTCACTAAGTTGTGGAGGGCCTTACTAAGTAGCTGAGGCTGGCCGTAAACCTGCCATCCTCCTGTTTCAGCCTCCCAAGTACTGGGATTACAAGTGTGCGCCACCATGCCCAACTTCCTTTATCCATTCTTAATTGGCCTCATTCATTATTGGTTAGGCTTTTCAAGGATTGTGAGATACTTTCTTCTCCCAAGTTCCTTCAGGTTAAGAATGTTTGTCTGTTACCTTTATAAATCTGGTATTCACCACCTTAGAGGTAATTCTGTATTTTTCTGGAGGGCATTGAATGGCTGAATTTTTTTTTTATCTCAATAATTCAAGATCTTAGGAGTCTTTGGATCTCAATAATACAAGAAAGGTACTGTCTTGTTAGTGGTTTCATTCTAGAACTTCCCAGTATATGGTATTAGTTCTTCCTTTCCCTTCCTTTCTTCCTTTGCAGGGAATTTTCTTGTGTTATATCTCTGTACTTCTATTCTGTTTTGGCATTTTTTTTTTTTTTTTTTTTGTGGCACTTGGGATTGAACCCAGGGGCATTCTACCTCTGAGCTACACCCTCAGCTCTATTTTATTCTTTATTTTGAAACAGGGTCTCATTGAGTTGCAGAGGGCCTCACCAAGTTTCTGAGGCTGGCCTTGAATCTGTAATTCTCCTGTCTCAGCCTCCCAAATACTAGGATTACTGGCATGCGCCACCATGCCCGGCATTTTGGTGTTTTTCTTCAGAGATAATTCTTAGGTTGGGTGGCCTTTGCCCTTTGTATTTATTATCTTCTAAGTGCTTTTGAGATTCTTCTTTCCAAGACTTAATTTTTATTATCTCAGTGTCATTCCTGGACCAGTGATTCCCTCTTTGATAGGGTCTAAGGTGTTCATTGATTCTTTTTTTTTTTTTTGTACTGGGGATTGAACCCAGAGGAATTCTACCTCTGAGCCATACCCTAGCCCTTTAATTTCTTTTTATTTTGAAACAGGTTCTCACTAAATTTCTGAGGCTAGCCTTGAACCTGTGATCCTCCTGTCTCAGTCTCCTCCTAAATGCTGGGATTACAGGCATATGCCACCATGTCTAGATGATTGATGTTTTTAATTGGCTTATTAATTCAATGATATGATTTTTAGTTTTCAGCTTATTTGATAGCTTATAATATCTCTTTTGGTCTCGTTCTGCTATTTTAAAAACTTGCCCTCATACTCTTGGTTATTGATTTCTTGTTCTTATTAAGTTCCTATAAAGCCCAAATTGGTAGCAGGGAATTTTCTTCTAAAGTGGGCATGCCCTACTGCTTTTGCTGCGGTACATGTGTCTAATTGCCACACCTTTCTTTTTATCTTGTTCATGTTTCTGGGTAGTTCTCTTCATTCTTTTTCTCTGAGTAAGTGTGACCGAATTCTCCTTGGTTCCCTTCCCTCTGTGACGGAGATCTGTTCTTCTCTTCTGCTACAGCCTGAAGCTGGGCGATTGCAGCTGTATTTACTTTTTGGTTACTCCAAGGGCTCAGGTGGGAGATGGGGGAGGATTCTCTGGGAGCTGTAGGCAAGCTTTGCCACAGGACCTGGGCTCTGGGCTGTTGTTTTGGAGTTTTGTTCTGAGCCCTGCTCCGTGTTTATACCTTTCCTGGAGGGTGGGCATGTTTCATAGGGAGGGTACTCACAGGCTGCAAATCATCCTTTACTGAAATATGGGAGCTGTACTGTGGGGAAATTTTAAGTCACTCCTTTTTTTTTTTTTTTCCCCTGTGGCTTGTATAAAAAAAAAATCTAGGTAATTAGGCATTAGCAAGAAGGGGCTGAAGCAGGATCCGGTATCAACATGAGTTTAAAATGTGTCTCAACTCTTAGGTCAGAGGCTTCACAGTTTGTTGAGTAGGAACCAAGAATTCACGCTGCAGAAAATGTGTGGGAAAGGTGGGGCTTCAGACTGGTTCAGAGAAGAGTTAAACAGAGAGCAGCGACAGTAAGCCCTCTTCCAGATTGAAGAAACATCCAGGGACTTCCTTTTACAAACCAGATGGCAGCCTCCAGCTGGCTCCCCGAGAGATACTGAAATTGGAAGGCCGGGTATCCAAGCAGACACGCCCACCCCCAGGTCTGTGGGAGGCCCAGGATGCCACGGTTTGTAATTACCTCCCAACCGAGCCTTTGTGCGGCCACATAGCTGGCAGAGCTGAAGCTGCAGCCGCATTTGCTGCATTAATTTGAAATTGCTTGAAGTCATATTATTTTATGGATGTAAAGACATAATGCTGGCTAAATCAACATTTAGGCCCTCAGATTTTTTTTGTTGTTGTTCATTTATTTTTTCTATTTTTCAGTTGTAGGATGGTGGTGGGGTAGAGGGGAGGAGGTTACAAAAACATAGTTCTCACGTGCCCTTTTAAGTACTGTTGGTGGAGGTGTAACCTCACTTTCCCTTTTTGGAGAGTTTCTGGAGACCGAATTGCTGGTGATAATGTTCATGGCATTCTGTACCAGTTCTGGCCTTTTCCCCGGCTGCCTTGGGGGCCATGCGAAGGAGTGTTGTGGTGGTCAGCTTTTCGTTGCTGTAACAAATGCCTGACATAAACTACTTCAAGGAGGGAAGGTTGATTTGGGCTCATGGTTTCAGCGGCTCGGTCCATGGTTGGCTGGCTTCATTACTCTGGGCCGAAAGTGAGGCAGAGCATCATGGCAGAGGGCTTGGTGGAGGACAGCTGCCCCGCTCATGACAGCTGGCAAGGGGGGAGAGAGAGAGGGAGAGGGGAGAGAGGAGAGAGGAGAGAGGAGAGAGGGG
>PVLC010013064.1:0-36514 GCA_004027655.1 Graphiurus murinus | reverse complement strand
TTCACAGTCCCTTGATCTCCTCATCTCTGAAGATCTTTTCCTCCACTCCTCTTCATTCTCACATGCTCATTCTCATACCCTGAACCTTGTTATCAATCTAGACTCATTCCTATTAGACAACTTAGATTCTATATCCTACCCTGACATAATTTCCAAGATGCCCAGTCTTTATTCTTGCCTAAACATATGAGTTATTGTCTGCCCTCTTCTTACTTGACCATTTTGTAGCATTCAACAGTGTTTATCATGAGTCTACTAAATGTCTCGTCTATCATATAAAGGACCTCTCCTGGTCTTCCTCCTATTTCTTTTCTCATTTACATTTGCCCCCTCCCACACTATTGCTTTTATGGTTTCTGTCCTTATCTGTTTCTCTCCTCATTAGGCATGTCCTTCTGTGGGGACTCACATGGTTTAAACAGCTACCATATTAAGATAACTCTGTGCATCCATCCACCTGTCCATTTATCTATCTTTGATATCACTTATCTGAGATATAAAGTTGAATCACCAAATGCTTGAGTTGGGTTGTTTGATTAACCAAATACTTCATTTGGACATGCCAGAGGTGGCTCAAATTTCACACCTCCCTCTCTCTTACCTCTATCGCCTCTTCCTATCCTGACCTTCTGTTCCTCCTAGTTTTATTGCTCATTCACTGCACAATCACCTGATCAGACACCTTTGAATCACCCCGAATTCTCCCTACTCCCTCTCCTCCACACATCCAATTAGTTGCTAAATAAATATTCAATTCCATAAGTAGTTTGAGTCAGTATCATTTTTTCTATCATCTTTCATTTAGTCATACTTTCTCTCACCTGAACTATTACAATAGCCTCCTACTTTTGTGTATCTCCCACTAATCTCACTTACTCACTCTTTCTCATGGGAATATATAACTTTCATCTACCTGGTTTTCTTCCTGGGGAAGATTTAAATTCATTTTCCATATTTAGAATGATCTATTTAAAATGAAATCCAACCAGTTACTCCCTTGTTTAAAGCCCTTCAAAACCGGTTTTCTTAAAGATAAAGTTCAAGGTCAGAAATAACACACACACACACACAAGACCTACCATTACCAACATGGCCAAGCTAAACTTTCATTAGTAGGATTTTCAAGCTGGTTGTCATTCCTATTCAAAACACTTCCATTCCCTCTCTCTCTACGCCACTCTCTGAGACTGCAGTCTCAGAATTTCTAATATTGCGTTATTGCAAAAGTACCCTAATTGTTTATCAGTCGGTTATATCCTCCTGCCTGCCAATTCATTTGCCAGATGGTGCACAATTGCTTTTCCTAAAGTGTTGATATAGCCATGTCATGTTTCTGCTCAATTCCTTTGTTAACTAATCAGTCTTTTCAAAATTTATTCCCCAATTTACCCATTTAGTCAACAAATGTTGTGCATATTGCATATATTAGACATTGTGCTGAAGTTGTAAGCAACATAGCATTCTGGGACCATTTACACTTCTAGCCCCAGACTCCCTCTCTGATCTCTCTGCATGTCATTCTCTTCCCTGATTTAGTATTGCTGGTTCCTTCAGAACTCAGATGAAACATTACTTACTTAGAAAGTAAACATTTTACAGTTGTTCTAAGGATGCTACTGCAGCATCTTCATTTCCTTCATAGCATTTTGCATTTAACAACACTTATTTATGTTGTTTTTCTCTTTGTCCCTTAGTTCTGTAAATTCTATAATACCCAAGAGTCACTTCTCCCCCGCCCACCCCCCGTGTGTGTATGTATTTTACTGGAGACTGAACCCAGGGGCATTCTTACACCCCTGGCCTTTTTAAATTTTTGTTTTTTTGAGCAGGATCTCGCTAGGATGTGAGAGTCTCACTACATTGTTGAGATTGTCCTTGAACCTGTGATTTTCGTATCTCAACCTCCCAAGTACTAGGAGCACTGCCCCCGGCCCAGCTAAACTGCTTTCTTTTGCTCACCACTGGGTATCCAGGGCCTCGCATAGTGCTGGCACACAGATGTTATATGTCCAGACAATGAATGAAATCTTCATAAATGATGCCACACAATTTATGATTCTTTGTACGCTCTATTACTCTAAAAGTTCAAATGTTTAGCAAAATAGATGTACTATGGTTAACTAGTCAACATCCTACCTACCATTTTAATTGTATTTTATCCCTTAGTGTCTCTCCTGACCTAATGCCTTTGCCTTGTTTTCCATTATTCAGTATTTTTCCATTAGAAACACAGGGTCTTGCCTGTGTGCTCATTGGTATATATCTGGTCAGCATTCCTAAGGTAATACACATGTCCCTATTGAATTATGAGCTCCTTAAAGCCAAAGCTTCTACCACCAGATCTAGGATAGACAAATACTTCTTGGATAGTTGGCACTGTACTAGATGCCTGCATACAAGATATCTTATTTAATCTTTTAAAGAAAACATCACAAGATAGATAATATTGCCTAGTTTCTCAGGTAAATGGAGCTGAATGTCAAAGGGGCTAAATGATTTGCCCAAGGTCAAGAAAAGCTAATAAGCTAATAATAAAGTTAATAATGGTTAATAAATGCTAGAGCTAGGGCTCAAAGCAAGATAGGTCAATTTCAAGAACAAGTATTGTTATGTTTGCCTCTCTTGCTCATCTTGTATCATCCCAAGCAATACCTCAGTATCTCCCACATAATTCATTTGACAAACTTACACTGAAACAAGATGGGTGGCCATCTCCTGAAATTTATTAACTGTGTGTTGGGTAAATTCTTATGCCTTATAGTTTTGTTAATAAGCCTTAATATACACACCAAAATGATGCTATCGCTCTCCATTTTTTCAGTCCATAATAGTTTCTTCATACTTTTACCCCCAAATGAAAACAAGCATTGTAACAAATACTGTAATATCCCACCATTAATTTATTCTTTGTGACTATTGATTTTGGGATCTGTGAAAGGAAGTTATAGATGATCTGACTGATTTCTAAGGTCCAATCTTTTCTAACATTTAGTGACTCTGTGATTCTGTGAGTAGATGAATTAGGAGCACATATGTCTAATACAATAGAAACTTACCTAGAATTATAAGAATTCTAAAAACCTATTCCAAAACAGTAGGAATAGTGGGAACAAAGAATATTATAAAAAGTTTTTATAACCAATTTCCAAAAGTGAAACATAGTTTCATATTAAAAAGAAAAAGTAAGCCAGGTGTGGTGGTACACATCTGTAAACCTAGCACTTGGGAGTCAGGAGGATCACAGGATCAAGGCCAGCCTCAGCAATTTAGTTAGGCCCTCTGTGACTTTGAAACAGTGATACCCTGTTTCAAAATTAAAAAATAATAGGTCTGGGGGTGTATCTGAGAAGCAGAATGCCCCTTAGTTCAACTCTCCAGTATAAAAAAAAAGAAAGAAAAAAGAAAAAGGATAAGCATTATTGCTATAGTAAACATTCCTTTTTATTTTTTACCAATGCTCTCCAGTATCACTCTTGATTATATTCCAACAGTTTCTGAGTCAAGTTGATACACTTAAAAATGGGTGACTCATATTTGTATAGTATTCAGCAAAGCTCCCCTCCCCACGGGTACTTAAACATCCTCATCCTAGAGGGAATGAAGTGATAGACAACTCTGGAAACATTTTCAGCTGCAGAGTTTAAAACTATGTCCTCTGCATCATCTGGTCAGTAAGGCATTTATTAGAAAAGCCCAAAAAGAGTACAACAGCAAACAATGAGCAAATCCATTGTTATTGACTCGATATATTTAGCACGTTTGGAAGATGGCCAGGGTGGGAGTTGCTATAACTAAGAACACACTTCCTTTAAATGTTGAAGTGGAAGTGATTGTGACAACTGTCATTTGTGAGGCTACAGAGAAGTACTGGGCATTGTTGCATAATAGACTTGTCTCATGGAATTTCCAGAGTTTTATGACATGATTCATTAAGCCCCAGATGATTTTTTTGTTTGTTCATCAACTAAATAACGATTTTAGAAATGCCATCTGTGTGTTTCTTTGATGCTAACTACCTTGTGCAGTCTTGGTGAGTAGAAAATAATGTCTACATTATATGTCAATTGTGTATTAGCTCATGTATAATTTTTACCAGCAAGTTAATGTTTTAAAGTGGTCTGTGACAGGTTCTTTCTCAATTAAGGAGCAATCCTTAACAATATGTGAAGAAGACCCTAGGAAAATCTCTGAACATACATATGATTGCAGGTAGATATGATTTTAGTAGACTCAAATACTGCCACAATTTCTATTATGAAGTTTCCTGAGGAAACTGCTGTTGTAGACAAAGAAGCCACGACATTTCCCTTGCTTTAAAACAATGGGATAAAGTAAAAATCTCATTCCAAATTGTATTATTTTTATTGATGCATTGTAATCATACATCTTAATGACATAGAAGCTGGTAGAGGCATACATGCACACAGCACTCTTCCCCAATTCCCACCGCATTCCCTCCCCATCCCTCCTTCTTTGGCTTTGATATGTTTGTGAATGTACATCATTTGCATTAGGATGTTTTCTTTTCCCCCTTTCCCTCATCTTAAGTTAGGTCACCTTTTTTGCTCATCTAAGGTTTATCCTTCTGTATCTAGAGTCTTTACTATGACCCATTTTCTCCATAGCTTCCGCATATTAGGGAGAACATCAATTTTTTACTTTTTGTGGTTGATTAATCTCACCTAGCATGTTTTCCAGTTCCATCCACTTCCCTGCAAATGACATGATTTTGTTCTTCTTTATGGCTGAGTAAAATTCCATCATGTTTTGTAATCCATTCATCTGTCAATGGACACCTTGGCTGGTTCCATAGTTTGGCAATTGTGAATTGTGCGGCTATAAACATAGATACACATGCATTAGTCTGGTAATTTGGTTTCTATTCTTTTGGGTAGATATCCAGAAGTGGTATTATTGGGTGATATGGTAGGTTCATTCCCATTTGTCTGAGGATCTTCCATACTGTTTTCCAAAGTGGTTGTACTAATTTGCAATCCCACCAACAATGTATTAGAGTTCCCACTTCTCCACACCTTCTTGGGCATTTGTTGTTGTTTGTGTTTTTGATGATTGCCATTCTAATTGGGGTTAGGTGAGATCTCAAGGTAGTTTTGATTTGCATTTCTCTGATTGCTAATGATGCTGAACATATTTTTCATGCATTCTTTGGCAATTTGTATTTCTTCTTTTGTGAAGTGTCTATTTATTTCAATAGCCCATTTTTTGTTTGGGTTATTTGTTTTCTTAGTGGTGAGTTTCTTGAGTTCTTTGTATATTTTAGATATAGTCCTCTATCAGAGGAGTAGTTGGCAAAAATTGTCTCCCCTAGAATAGCCAAAGTAGTTCTCAGCAATAAGAAGCATGCAGGAGGCATCATAATACCTGACTTCAAACTATACTACAAAGCCATAGTAATAAACACAGCATAGTATTGGCACAAAATCGACACATAGACCAATGGAGCAGAGTAGAAGACTCAGAAACAAATCTGTATCCTTACAGCCAGTTGATTTTTGATAAAGGAGCCAAAAACATAGACTGGAAAAAAGATAGCCTCTTAGACAAATGGTTTTGGCAAAACTGGTTAACTATATGCAGAAAAATGGAAATAAACTCCACTTTCTCACCTTTCACAAGTGTCAATTCAAGATGGATCAAAGACCTGGAAATGATAACAGAGACCGTGCAGCTACTTGAATAGGGCATAGGTTCAGCATTTCAACACATAGGCACAGATAAAATCTTTCTCAACAAGACCCCAAAGGCACAAGAAATTGCATTAAACTGAAGAGCTTCTGTGCAGCAAAGGAAACTATTAAGAACCTCAACAGAGAGCCTACAGAGTGGGAGAAGATTTTTGCCAGTTACTCTACAGATAGAGGTCTAATGTCTAGGATATACAAAGAATTCAAGAAAATCACAGCCAAGAAAACAAATAACCCAATTAAAAAATGGGCAAAGGATCTAAATAAACACTTCACAAAAGAAGAAATACAAATGGCCAATAAATGTATGAGGAAATGTTCCACATCATTAGTAATCAGAGAGATGCAAATCCAAACTACCTTGAGATTTCACCTAACTCCAATCAGAATGGCAATCATAAAAAACATGAATAACAACAATTGCTGGAGAGGATGTGGAGAAGTGGGAACTCTAATACATTGTTGGTGGGATTGCAAACTAGTGCAACCACTTTGGAAAACAGTATGGAGGATCCTCAGATGAATGGGAGTGAACCTACCATATGACTCAGCAATACCACTACTGGGTATATATCCAAAAGAATGGAATCCAAACTACCAGACCGATGCATGCGTATCTATGTTTATAGCGGCTCAATTCACAATAGCCAAACTATGGAAGCAGCCAAGATGTCCATCGACAGATGAATGGATTACAAAACTATGGGATATATACACAATGGAATTTTACTCAGCCATAATGAAGAACAAAATCATGTTCTTTGCAGGGAAATGGATGCAACTGGAAAACATTACATTAAGTGAGATTAGCCAGTCACAAAGAGTAAAGAAGCATATGTTCTCCCTAATATGCGGATGCTAGGGAGAAGATGGGGCATAAGAGGGTCTCCAGATGGAAAAGGAGAGACTCTTGATAAACAAAGAAGTTGATTTAACCAAAAGGGATGGATGGGGCGGGGAGACACCCTAATGTACATCAAGGTTACTCCCTAAACTGAACTTGAGAGGGAGAGAGGGCAAGGGAGCGGGGTGGGAATTTGGGGAAGGGGTCAAATGAGAAATGTGAGCACATATGTCGTTATCAATTTGTACCTAACAAAGATTTATGCTTACAATGCTGCAGGACCTCTACCTCTTCCTCTTCCAAGGGGGAAGGGCCAGCACCAGGAGCTAAGATTGCAAAGACTGACAGATTGGGTCTAATTGCCAATTAGGTTTCACTGTGCTGGTATTATAATTAGGATTGCTATTTTTTCTTATTAATGCTCTGGCTGAAAAGTCCCATAGCTTTTATGGAATCTTCCTCAATCCCATTCTTCCAAACAATTTTTTTTATTTTAGTGTACAGTTTTGTAGAAAGAGAACATGCAGAAGTGTCTGAATCATTTCCATTTCATGAACAGTAGAAAGTCTAAATGTGTGAGAGATAAAAGTTAAGTCATAACTCAGTGCAGAGGCAGAGTGAAAATTGGGATTTATAATTCCTAATTCTTGCACTCTGTTTTGGAAGTACTTTGTTATCTATCCCTATCACTGAAGATATGGGGTGTACAACACACAAGGCCTCATTTCATCTTGCCTCTTAGCTACATCCTTTGCCTTTCCTGGAGTCTACGACATCTTGAATGTGAGGCTAGACATTTACCAAGGAGCTACTTTCTTAACATTTTAGGGGAATTCCCTTGTAAGAAGTTTTTTTCCTCTGCCTGTGGGCCCAAACTCCTTTGGGTTGAATTTGCCAGCAGTGCTACAGCTGTTAATGGCTCTTGGTCACCCTTCTTTCTTTTCTCTATAGACCAAGGATTGTGGATGGTGCTGTGATGTTCCATTCTCTGTTTTGTACTGTATCCTTGGGAATTCTCTTTAAATATTCTTTTGTGAGGCATTTCTTTTATGTAAAACCATACAACATTGCTAACAGTTGCATTTACTCTGTGTAGTTAGGGGCAGGGGCAATCCTAGTTATATGTTAATCTGCTCAATTGTAGCAACTACTTCATTGTGTATAAGAGTATCAAAATATCACATTATACATCTAAAATACGTGCAATACACTTTAGTGTATCAAAGACACTTGCAAAAGTGAAAAAAGCCATCAAACTTTTAGAAGAAATCCTAAGAATAAGTCTTTATAATTTTGGAATGTGCAAGGGTTTCTTATAAAAAGCAAAGGTAATCAAATAAAATAGAGATAAATTGTATTTGGTGGAAAATAAAATGGTTAGTGCATCAAATGACACTATCAAGAAGGTGAAAAGACAATACAAATCACAAAAGGATGCCACTTTACACATTCTAGGATGTCTGTTGTTAAGAAATTGGAAAGTGAAAATTTGGAAGATATTATAGAGAAATAGCAATCCTGATACCTTACTGATAGGATTCTAAATGGTGTAGCAGTATGGAAAACAGTTTGGTGTCCCTCAAAGAGTCGAAGAGGGTATCCATAAAACCTAGTTATTTTGTTTCTTATACATAATAGAATTGAAGTAATATTTTCAGACAAAACTTTTATATGTGTTAATAGTGATATTACTCTCTATTGCCAGATGGTGAAAAAAAAAACATCAATTAAGGAATGAATGAATTAAATGTGGTAACCATATAATGGAACATTATTCAGTCACAAAGAGAATATAGTACTTATATAGGTTGCAACACTCTTCATCTTGCCTCAAACTTACACTTTTTGCATGCCAGGCAAGCCTCTACCACTGCGCTACCTCACCAACACTGGGGAGGAGTTCCCTTGTAAGGAGATTGGACTTTCTCCCTGTGGGTTGAATTCACTTGCAGTGCTATAGCTATTGTTGGTTCTGTATTCCTCTTCTTTTCTTTTTCAGCTGAGGTTGTCAGAGCTCTTAATTGTGGCCTGTACTTTAGTGTTTTTCCATCCCATGTTGTTTTCCTTAACTTGGTGTCTTCTTTAAATATTCTTCCTTGTCCTTTCTTGTCATGTGAAACCATTAAAATTTGCATTTATGCTGTATAATGGCGTGAGGGAATCCTAGTTTCTATAAAGTTGAATTAGAGCATCACTTGGTAACACATTATCAACACTTTATGTCTTAAAATATGTTAAATTATAAATACACTTTTGTCAATACACTGAGAATTGAAATTCCCAAATCAGTGGAACAGACATACAGGTGCAGGTTAGAACATATCTAGTACTATATAAATGTGTGCTGTTTTTATTATTTTGTTATTGCACTTGCTGCTCTTGTAGTTATTTAATTTGATCTAATTCCTCAGATCTAGGCTTGAATCCCACTTACATGCCCTTAGGAAAATCCTTTTCTCAGATATAGAATCTCAACTTCCATATGTGAAACACTTGATAATGCTTACCTACAGAATTGCCATGGGGATTCAGTGAGATGAACAGGGAAGAAACTAGCTCTCAACAAATGGGAGCTCTTCCACCCTGGAGCTGCAGCAGTACCTGGAACAAGCAGGGCTTCACAGGTAGGCTTTTTCCATATATTCCTGGGTGTGCCTTGCTCATCCTTCACTGGGCATTGCTCATGCTGCTGCCTCTGCCTAGAAGAACCTGTCCACCATTGCCCCTCCTCCCCAACAATCTACCTGGAAACATGGACTCCATTCAGAAGCCTCAGTTTCTATCAGAAGCCTTTCTGGACCATGCCTCTCCCCAGCTCTTGAGTATCTCAGCCAAGAAGAACCAAGCAAGCCTCCTTCCCTTGCACCTCACCTCCTGACACCGTGCAGCTTCTATCACTGTGTCTGTCATTTATTTGTTTACATAGCTGACACATCCTAATAGATAATGAGAAAATTGAGACCCAGGTGAATATTTTTGTTTCTTAATGAACTTGTAATAATTGTAATCGAGTCTTGATGCCTCAGTAGTTCACTAATTATTTTTGTTGTAGTTGTTCAACAAAGAATGTCTATGGTAAAGCACAGAGACATTTCCTCTGCCCTGCATTACATGGAGTAAATGTAACTTAGCAAATTTGTATGGCTTCACATGAAAGAAAAGCTTCACAAAAGAATATTTAAAGGGGATGCCCAAGAATAATGCACATAACATGGAATGGAAAATCACAGTACAGGCTGCAATATGAAGCCATGAAAACCTTGGCCTACAGAGAAAAGAAGAAAGGGTAGCCAAGAACCAACACCAGCATGCAGATGAGTTCAGTCCAAAGGAACCAGGCCCACAGGCAGGGACCAGACCTCCTTATAAGAGAACTCCTCTCAAGGGCTAGAGAAGTAACTCAGTGGTAGGGCCTTTCCTGGCACTCATGAGACAATAGTTCTGAGGAAAGGCAAAGGACATACCTGAGAAGGCAAGGCAGAAAACCCCTTTCAACTTACTTCTTTTTCACTGTAGAGTGACTCAATACTTTATGAATTTACAGGAGTGGGTAGAGGGGTGGGATCTGGAGGGAAACACACCAAGTGCTGTGTGCATGTATGTCTACATCACTTTGAACCTCACCATGATGTGTAATTACAATGTGCCACATATGTATATGCATATATACATATATATTTACACACATATATGTATATCTACATGTATATATACATGCACACAGGTAAATGCCACCAAGAACAACAAGAGCTGTAGCATGTAGGTGAATTCAACCAAAAAGAGCCAGGCCTATAGGTAGATCAAACTTCCTTACAAGGCAATCTCCCAGAAGAGCTAGAGAAGTAGCTCAGTGGTTCTTGGATAGATAAATATATTATATATATTTGTATACTAAATATGCCATGTACATATATATATATTTACACCACCAATATATCATATAATCATATAATATATATCATATAATCTTATAATAGATAAATATATTATATATACACACACACCACCAATCTATGGATTCTCCTACTGGGTGGTGAAGGTTGGAGACACACACTTAGCACCTGATGGCATGCTAAGCTGGTAGTGAATGATATTTACTTGGTGGATGAGGATGTGGAAGGTATTGGTAGAAGTCACTGTCCTGAAGTACAGAGTGAGACTTGGCCAAACAACAGGAGCATGTGATATAAAAAATCAGCTCTGGTGCCATTTTACCAGGGATGTATAGGTTGCTGAATGCCTTCGCATACATCTGTTCTCTACATTAATTAGTAATTCACTTGGTTCGAGAAACACATTGTGCATCTACTTTGTTCCAGGTGGTGTGCTCAGCATGTGCCTGAGAGAGATGAAAAACAAGCAATCTTTGCTCTCAAAGCAGGCAACACCCAATCACAGAATGTAGTTCAGAATGTGGTCAGAAAAAGCTTAAAAATGTGAAGATAATGCTTGAGTTTCGAATCCAGGAAAACCTGGGAGACTGCTAGGTAAATAAAGGAAGTAGAAGGCTGTCAGGCAGGAGAATGGAATGTGGTAAGGCATGAAACAATTCTCCCAGAGTTTTGGAAAATGGAAGTGAGGATGGCCGTAGCATAGTCTGTGTGTGTGTGTGGATGTTGCACGTCTGGGTGTGTGTACACACTTGGTGGGCAGTGGGAGAGAAGTAGAAAGAGCAGAAGGTTAGAGGTGGAAAGTGAAGTCAGAGAAGCAGGCAAAAATGCAAGTCATGAAAGGTCTTAGGAGGAAATTACGTTGGGTGTTATTAGTGCATAAGGTTTCTTTTTTTATTGCTGCATTATGGTCTCACATCATAATGTAAATCATGTTGACAACGACATACATGCACACAGCACTTGGTGCTCCCACCTCCCCATCTCCCCCCTTCCCATACAGAGTACTGAGATTGGCATTGGAATTTTCACATATGTACACACAGTCAATGTTAGTATTTCCAATATTGAACCCCAGTCTTCCCCTCCCCCTCCCCTTAGACCACTTTCCTGGCTCTACTGAAGTCTCTCCTCCATTATCTGGAGTCCCTCTAGTGTCCCAGTTACTCCCTAGCTTGTGCATATTAAAGAAAACATGTCACTTCACTTTCTGTGACTGGCTAATCTCGCTTAACATAATGTTCTTCAGGTCCTTCCATTTTTTTTCAAATGACATTATTTTATTCTTCTTTATTGCTGAGTAGGATTCCATTGTGTGTATTTCCTGTATATGTAGGTTTCTATCACTTTAACCCTCAGTACGATGTATGGTTACAATACACCAATAAAAGTATATTTAAAAATATTTTATCTAACAACAATTTCAACTTTGTGCTGTTTGGTGATCGGTTTATTCATCTCACATTGTTTCCATTCTCCATCACAGTAAATTGAACCTCTGCTGAACATTCAGCTTCATGAGAAGCGTGGTCATGACTATGTGAGCCGCGGCTGCATTTCTGGTAACAAGCACAGCAGTCTACACGTGGGAGATGTTCAGCAACTACAAGTGGAATGGGTGAAGAAATTGATCTCTCTTTTCAAGCTTTCTGCTCTATGCTAACTCCTCCCTCTCAGATGCTCTTAACTTCATTTTAACTGACTTAAAAATCATGGTCAGACGTTGTATTAGTTTTCTAGGGTTTGTATAACAAAATATCCCAAACTAAATGCCTTAAGAGAAATTTATTCTCTCGTTATTTTGGTGACTAGAAGTCCAAGACCCAGGTATCAGCAGAGTTGACTTCCTCCAAGACTATGTCTGGCACCTGTCCTCTGGCCTCAGTTGGTTTTCTGGTGATCTCTGGTGCACCTTGGCAGGTACAAACCAATGTTTGTCTTCCTCTTCACATGGCGTACCCCAGTGTGTGTGTGTATCTTCACTTACTCTTTTTATAAGCATATCAGGTACATTGGATTAGAGTTCCTAATAACCTTATTTTAACTTCATTACCTCTGTAAAGACAGACTTCTGCATATGACATGAAGTGTGTGTGTGTGTGTGTGTGTGTGTGTGTGTGTGTGTGTGTGTGTGTATGTCGGGGAGAGAAAGATATATAATTTAATCCTTAACAGGTGCAAACTTGAACTATTTTCTATCAGATTTAGTACTTTACTCTGTAAATAGATTTTTATTGTTCTCATTTTTAAAAAAGAAAAAATGGAGGTGCTAGGCTTGGTGGTGCATGTCAGAAATCCCAGTAGTCAGGAGGCTGAGACAGGAGAATGGCAGGTTCAAGGTCAGCCTTAACAAATTAACAAGATCTTCAGCAAATTACTGAGAAACTATTTCAAAATTTAAAAATTTATAAAAAGGGCTAGGAGTGTAGCTCAGAGATAGAAGACCCCTGATTTCATTCCCCAGTATCAAAATTAATTATTAATAAATTAATTACGGAAGAAAATGAAGGTTTAGGATTAAATATATGATTTGATCAAGTTCTCACAGTAGGTAGTAAGTTTGAATATTGTCTGTAATTAGCCAAATTGAGTTCAACCCAAAGAAACATTTCAAGAAGGAATTACTTGTTTTGTATGTGTGGAATTTATTATAGAAATTATACATCCATCATTTCATTTATCTGGTATTTATTAAATATCTGTGATGTGTGAGGCATTCGGCTAGATGCTAGGGGGAGGGGAAGATCAGTAAAACATAAAGGCTGATCTTGAAATAATTTTCCATTTGCATACCCTAAACTACAGTGTGTCAACATATAAGCTTCTATTAAACATAGGGTATAAATTTATAGATGGATAAGCAAAATCTCAAACTAAAGCATATTGAAAAATTTCTCTTCAATGCCTTAATGAAACATCAGGGAGAAAAGTAAGACAATATAATTTGGAAAGGTTTACTTCAAATATACTTAAAAATTTTTAAGACATTTGGCAGACAGTTTGATAACCTATATAAGATGAAATAACAGAACACCTTTAAAAATAAATACACAAATAAGCCAAAATGGTTGCCAAGCCTCAAGTTCACTCATAGGTTCTATGAATGCTGAAAAAAGCAATATTTACTTAAAAAGACAATGTATTCCCAGATTCAGCAGGCATTATTGAATGCCTCCTACATGTCACACTGTTTCATGAGCATTTCCATTCTACCTGTGTCACCTTGTTAGTCAGATTCTGTCATTGTAACAAATCCCTGAGATAATTTACAAAGAGAAAAGTCTTGTTTGGACTCATAATTTTGGAGGTTCCAGCCCATGAGTGATTGGCCTTCTTGCTTTTGGGCTTGTGTCAAGGTAGCACAAAATGGTGGGGAGTACATGGTGGAACAAAACTGCTCATCTCTTGGCCTGGATGTGAAGGAGAGAGAAAGAAGAGAACGGGCTTGCACAATCTCCTTTGAGGGCATGCATCCAGTGACCTAAGATATCCCACGAGGCCGTACCTCCAAAAGGTTCTAGCACCTCACATAGCACTGTGGGGTAGGGACCGATTCTTTAACATAGGGGCCTTTTGGGGAATCCCAGATCCGAACAATAGCAGTCAGCAATTTATTCATCCACATGAATCTCAGTTGCCCATCTGTGAAATAGAAATAAACTAATAGCTTCCTCACCACATTGTTGAGAAGATCAGATGGGAGATCCGGAGAAAGCACTTAGCCTGCTGGCTGTCTTAGAATGGCTTTTCAATCAATGTTAACTGAATATAAATCCAAATCATGTCATTTGCCCTATTGTTCTTAGAATAAGACTGGATAATGTTTACAGGATCTTATATCCTTTTTTTTTTCTGGTTGAAAAACATTGAATTTTATTATTTTTATCTTTCTTTTTTATTTTTATTTATTTATTTATTTTCTTTATTGGTGTATTGTAATCATACATCTTTGTTAGGTACAAGCTGCCAAAGGCATATATGCACACATCCTTTAAAGCTGAAAGTTCTTACATAACTTTATTAAAAATATGTAGTGTTAGAGAAAGATGCATTCTGGGTTTTTGCGACGTCATCCTAATAGCTGGGCCTTGAGCATGGCTCGGCACCGCTGGAACCCTGCAAGGCAGGCGATTCCCAAAAAAGGAACACGTGGCATTTCCCACTTTGTATTATTATATTCTGGAAATTTGGGGTGCTTTGGGTTTTGCTTTCACATTAAATATAAAGAAAAATTTCTTAGAGACACAGGATGACTAAACGGATTGTGAAAAGAACAATGTCTCAGCTCGTCTCAGAGATATTCATGAACCCCCTACAAACATCAGGAATTGAACTTTGCAAGCTTAGATACAAATCAAAGCAACTTAGGTCTATTATTTTTTATCTGTGAGTAAACAAAGCTTTAAGACAGATAGTTTCTCTCTCTCTGAAACACCTCCCCCTTGTCTGCACCACATATCTAGCTGCCTGACAGGACCTTAGCAAATAGTGAAGATTTAATCTAGTGAATAGAGTTTCCTCTCCATCATTAACCTTTAACACTGTTTTCGTACTAAAAGAATTTTTATATACGTATTGTATTCTGTAACCTTTGCTGTTTCCTTAATCCCATCAAATACTATGGGAAATAGCTTTTCTAGTTAAAGATGTACCCACTCAACTTTAGAAAAAACAAGTCTGTAAAAATTCCTGCCTCACTGTAAAAAAAGAGTATAAGAAACGGTGGCTGACATGAATTAAACAGATACGTTACAACACTGCATTGGGTGTGAGCGTTTTCTCCCGACCTCATCTCGATCCCCACCTAACGAGGGACCCCTGACCCTGCTGCCTCGAGGGCTGGCTCCTGACAGGTTTTGTTTTGTTTTGAAGAAGGTATATAATAAAGAATAATAAAGTCCCGAAAGTGAAAGTAAATTGTAGCTTGAATTATAATCTTAGACTTAAACTATTCTTATACGTATTTGGGAAAATTGCATATTTCCCAGATTTTAAAAGGGATAAGCACGTTCAGTTCTTTTTTCTTGCTCTACATTGCATTGGGTCAATAGGAGAGCTATTAGAAGAAGCATTTAATCTTTAAGTAATGATCTTGCAGTCTCTTCAAAATGAAATAAAGGGATATAAAAATATCACAGGTAACCAAATCCATCAATTTAGTCCTATATGTATGAAACAAATATACCAACATGCTACACAGCATGTGTTGACAACTCTGTAGTTATTATACAGATTTAATTATACCTTTGTTTATTTTAAATTTATGTTCCATCTGGTTCTGCAAGGACTTTAGGTAGTGTATAAAATATACCTGGCTTAGGGTGGCAATAAGACACAAACATAACACAAATAAATTAACAATTTACATAAAACCCAACTAACCTATGTTTATTAGTTTCTGAGAAAAGTCTGCTTGTTTTCTGGTTGTTTTTGTTTTTGTTTTGTACTAGGGATTGAACACAGAGATATTGTGCCTCCAATCTACAACTCCAGTCCATTTTATTTTTTGTGTTGAAATAGATTCTTGCTCAGCTGCTGAGTTTTGTTAAGTTGCAGAGGCTGGCCTCAAATCTGCAATCCTCTTGTCTCAGCCTCCCAAGTACTGGTATTACAGTCATATCCCACTGTGCCTGGCTTCTGTTTCTTTTCTTGAGGGGGCAAATAGACCCAATCTCCTCTCACCTATCCTTGTTTCCTTGTAACTCTGTTATGGAACCTGGAGCCATTGGACTTGTGATTGAGATACCACTAGCCCATGAGAGATGAGGGACAAGAGGATGTGTGTATGTGTGTGTGTGTGTGTGTGTGTGTGTGTGTGTGTGTGTGTGTGTGTGTTACTGGGGATGGAATTCAGGGGCATTCTACCTCTGAGTGACACTCCCAGCCTTACTTACTTACTTATTTTATTTATTTTTATTGGTGCATTGTAATCATACTTCATGATGAAGTTCAGATTGATAGTGGTATACATGTACACAGCACTTTGAGAGCCCTTCCCCAGTTTCCACCCCACTTCCTTCCCCTTTCCACCTCCCCATGCATGTCATTGCTTTTATTTTTTGAAACAAGGTCTCACCAAGTTGCTGAGGCTAGCCATGAACCTTCAATCCTCTTGTCTCACTCCCAAGTACTGGGATTATAAGCGTGTGTCACCACATCCAGCTCCAGAGGACTTATATTTAGCTCTCTGTTCTATTGAAATCCTACTGAAGCACATGATACTGAGGATATGATATCAATGAGTAATGATATTTTAATATTATAGCTCTGGAATAGATCTATTTAAAAATAGTTATAGAATCCCTATACTTGAGTAGAATTAAATTTTAACCTTAACGCTGACTATAGCAAATGACATTCCAAATCAAGATTCTTCCATTGTGGAGTGTGTCAAAATTCTTTTACTGCAAAAAGGCACACTTGCGTATTTTTCACTCATTATTTGGGCCATTTATTCAACAAACATCTATCGATTACTTAGTAGATGTTGAGCAATGGGAAACATACCAAGGCAGTAGAGAAGAGTAAAACACCGTCCCTGGTCTTAGAGTTTGGGACCTGGCTGGGAAATGAGGAAATGAGGCTATTAATAGACATTTAAAACATTTCCTGGTCAGTGCTCTGGGATCAAAGGGCCACTTCACAGAGAGGAGGCCTCAGGCCTCATGAAGGAATAAAGTGAAAAGTAAACAAATGGTGTGGAGTTAGTTTTCAGTTGAAAGGATCATGTTGGACAGATATTTCAGTTCATGCTATAAGTTCAAGATATTATTATGGCAAGAAGGTAAGTTAGAGTCAGATTTGAAGTGTTCATCCAAGTTGTTCTAAAGGTAAGGCCTTTATCCTGAAGTCACCGAGGAACCATTGGGGGATGTCAACATGTTCATAATTGAGTTCTAGTTACACCCAGCTGAAGGTAGGTAGTGTGGAAAAGTGTGCCGGAGCTGGGAGAGTTGAAAAGAGGCAGTCACAGAACTACAAGGAGGAGATATAAATTCTAAATAGAGCAATATAATAAAACATTCTAAGATGTTCATGAACAAGTACACGAAGAAAATTACATTCTTTCACATTGATTCCCATATCCTGAGATTGCTCTCCTGTCAATAACCACACGCTGGGTGACACTCAAGTATCCTCAAACAACACATAGTTCCTGCTTGTCCTTTTGCCTCTTATCTCACTTCTTTGCTCTCTTGCCAACTTCACAAATATGGTTTTGAAAAAGAAAATTTGGAGACATCAAAACCTTTAGCACTTATCTCTTATTGAATTCCCACAAGACAATGAAAGATGTGATTCTACGCAACAATATAAGTATTACTATATTCTGTTAAAAAGATACTGAGCTTGTAGTTAACTTTAAAGTAAATAGTAGTTAATGCATATAATTTTTTCAACTTTTAAAAATGTTCTCAGCAATTAAGGTAATAATAAAACAAAATAGAATGCTGATAATCATTGAAGGTAGACAATGTATACATGGGAGTTCATGGTTGTTCTCGAATCTACAATCCACCTGTCTGAGCCTCCTAAGCACTGGGATTACAGGCATGCAACACCACACACATCACAAATTCTGTTTTTTAAGCTATTTTTGTGATTTTCCTAAAGCGTCAAACAAACTAATATACAGAATATTTTAAAAAATTCCTATATACTTATTTGGAAACTTTTTTTTCCCTTTTAACAAAATTAATATTTTTCTATTATATTCTGGGTATTTTTATTTCTGTAAGACAGGCTCCCAAAAGTGGGGTTATGGTCTCAAAGGTATGTCAGATTACTTAGCCAAAAGATTATAAGCAGATTATACTCCCACCAACTATACTTGAATTTCTTGTGCTGAGGTCCAGTGGGCTTCCATAAAGCCATGAACATTTCAGAAACTGGACACAAAATGGAACATATACATAGATACATTCTTCTAAGGCAGATCTGTACCTTCCAACACCTTTTCTTTTCTTTCCTTCTTTCTCTTATTTTTATTTTATTTTTGTGTATATGGTATTGGGGATTAAACTTAGGGATGTTCTACTGCTGAGCTACACTCTCAGCCCTATTTTATTTTTTATTTTGAAACAGAGTCTCACTAAGTTACTGAGGGCCTTGCTAAGTTGCTGAGGCTGGCCTTAAACCTGCAATTCCCCTGTCTCATCCTCCTACATACTGGAATTACAAGCATGTGCCACCACACCTGCCTCTTTGTCTTTTTTATTCTCTCCATTTTTAGTAAACACAACATGCCCAGGAAACAAGCCTGGCCAGGAGCATTGATTGGCCAGCAATGGACAAATATTTCCCCCTGCTTCCTTCTTTCTTGTTTGTTCTCCCTTCTTTACTTCCTCATTTCTGTCTTCTTCCTCTCTTTCCCTTTTTCCTTCATTCCTCATTTCTCTTGTGACCTCCTGTTGGTGCTGGGGGTAGTGAAGTTGGAAGGAAGATTGCAAGAAGGACCGTGTCTGGAGGCGGCCGGTGTACAAGGCAAGTTGAATGAATGAATGAATGAATGAATGAATGAATGAATGAACAAATTCCAGTCTGCAGCCAGTATAATTCTAGAGAGCATATTTCCCTAGCTTACTGAAACAAATGCTAAATAGGACAGAGCCCAAAACTGTGCCTAAATTCAGACAGATTACTTCTCTGATTTTTAGGATCTAACAGACCCACCACTGGGCTAATGACAAATATTCGGATTCATTGGTTCAGATGTGGTTTTTTTTTTTTAATGAGGCGGATGGGATTTATTAGAGACTCAGTTTCAAGAGACCTGAAATGAAAGGTTCTCATAGAACCTCACAGTGAGTTCTATTGTATTAAAAGAGCAACTCACAAATAAGTGATACTTACTTCTATGGGCAATGCCCTAAAATCACTGGGACCTTTCAGGAGAGGTGCCAGATGCTTAGATACTATGATTGGCTTTTCTAACAGTCACTTAAAGGTATTAAAGTCAGCAATAAGGTTTGGGACACATGACTGTGTTTATGCCAGAGTGACTTGCTGCTGTGGACTCGAGACAGGATTACTGGTTTGTTTGGCTGTGTTCTTCATCTTCTCTGTTCTTGCTACATTCTAGCACTATTGACTCTGCAGAGTTGCAGCCTTCACACGGCTCTGGCTCCAGGCCTCTGACAAGGATGTATTACCTAACTGTGGGCCAGAGAGAAGGCCCCAGGCCTAGCTGCTTCAGGGCCCTGGATTCCCACACAGTGACATCACTGAAAAGCAGCCACCGCCCAGGAAGTTGTTCAGTAGATGGAAATCCTCAGGCTTGCCAGCATTTCCTCAATAGGAGGCAGCTTAGAGACAGTTGCAATCAAGTCTTGTCAGCAAAGTTCATTTTAAAAACTGTGAGAAAAAGAAAAAAACTGTGAAAAGCCTCATTTACTTTGTTCAAGAATTAAGCAGATTTCAATGCTTGAGTGTTTGGTAAAAACCTGTCAAGTAGGAAGTCAGGCCTCCCAATGATTTTGATGCCTCTGACTACAACAATTATTTTAACTTCATGTGTGTGTGTGTGTGTGTGTGTGTGTGTGTGTGTGTGTTTGGGATTCACATTATGTAGGGTCCTCCCACCCTTGTAGGAAACAAAGCAAATTTAGAGCTGAGAAAGAGAAAGGTTTAGGAATTGGAGTGGTTACTGTCACTGTCTGTCTGCCTTCCATTCTGCTTCTTTCCAGCCCTGGTCTGGGTGGGATTCACTCCTCTCCATGTCCAGTGGGAGCCAGAATTTGTCCCAGCTGTGGTCAGGGTGGTCCCACCGGCCTGGGTAAATGGCCCAGTTCAAACTGCTGAGATGTGCTGTTCTCTTAAGGACAGAGTTCGCTGGCTCTTCAGAGAGAACCACATAGAGATGATCTCTTCCTAGACGTTGTGGTGCACAAACGTTATGTCAGAAATGTCAGCCACTTTGTCTTTTGGAAGGCCCAGCTGATGGAGCTTGGGAAAATGGTATTGGGAAACATGGAAGCCACCGGCGCCTGCAGATTCTGGTTATGGGAGCCAATAAACATTCTGTTACTGTTTAAGCCAGTTTGGGAAGAGTTGTCAGCAATCCATGACAAAAAAGACTCTCAATGCACATGCATTAACTGTGATTAAAGCACTACTTTTAATTTTCATTTGTCAATAACACTGGTGAAAAATGTTACCCAAATGATTCATACAAAGAAATTTTTTTTATTTGAAATGTCAACTCTACCTTGATTGGAACCATAAGAAGGATCATTATTTAATATTTGAAAGTTAGAGACAGAATTTTGTTAATCAGAAAAAAAGATTTCTAACCAGGTTCCTCTTGTAAGTATTATCTCAGGTTTCTTATTGACATAAAGATGTAATTCTGAAGTACCAGACAACCACATACAGTCAAAACATTCTAAAAATTATTGGAAATATGCCCAGAGAAATCAATAGTTCTAATATTAACTTATTCTCTTTTTCCTTTCTCTGAAGCTTTTAAAATTCCATTTTGCCTTTAAAGCTTTAACTAGCAATCTTTTCTGTAAATCCCTATGAAAAATCAATGTTTGTTTATTAGAGAGGTCTCTATTCATAGGACAGCAGTAAAGAAAAGTAAAACACATGTTTCATAAGTAAATAGTCAAAAAACATAAAACTGTATCTTTCCCCCTTTTGTAGGAAATAAAACTTAGAGCAACAAATCTTAAACCCACAATTGTGCTGACTTAGAGTCAATAATTGAGATCAATTGGAGCTTTAATCTCATCCTTCTCTGATGTGTTTGTTTGTATCATTGCTCTCAGGGTACAAAGAAAAAGCTGATTGAAGTAGTTTTACAGAAATTGCTTAATAATTAATTCACCTTCTCAAGGTGGCCAGAGCACTCAGTGGGTGGGTAAACTTGAAGGATAACAACCGAATTAAATACGTCTGTTTTATGTAATTTGACTAAATCTCTTGGTTAATCTCTTCATTTTGCTGTAGAATGTACTTAGTAGTCACCGCAGGTAACTCTGTCTTGCATTGGGTTCTCCTAGTTAATTTCATTTTCATCTAATGGAAAAAGGTTATATACAATACAGTGCATTCATCTTTTAGGCCTGGATGTGCTAAAGCATTGTTTAGCTAAGAAAAAAAAAAGATTTTTGAGGATTAATTAATGTGTATAAAGATTGAAACAGTTTTCAGTGCTTTGCTTTACTGAGCTTCATTCATAAATGTGATTAGGTTGTAGTTGATCTACATGTCTTATGCATTAAACTAGTCAATCAGACAATATTTAATATAGTTAAAAATACATTTCAAAGCTGGGTGTGGTCGTGCATGCCTGTAATCCGGTACTTGGGAAACTGAGACAGGAGGATTGATTGCTGGTGTAACTTTGTGAAACCCTAATTCCAAATAAAAAATAAAATAGGACTGGGGATGTAGATTGGGGATAGAATGCTCCTGGATTCAATCCCTAGTAACACACACACACACACACACACACACACACACACACACACACATTACCTTCTAAATGGCCTGAAAAGTTTTGAAAGCAAAAGATATTATTTGCTTATGTGTTCACCATAATAGTTCACAAAAAAATACCACATAATATATACCAGTAAATAGTATAATTAAATAACGAATCCTTTCTGGTAGATTTAATGGAAATAGTATGCCCTGGTCACCTAAGATTATAGGGATATCCTGACTCCACTGTTTGGTTCATTTTAAATAACTATACATAATTTACAAAGGATCAAAGTGAAATAATAAAAGTTTAAAAGTTAGATACTTTGTACGAGCAAAGGAAAAAAAAATCTACAGTTGCTTTGCTGCCTCAATTTTTTTTTTTAAAAGAAAATTGATTGTTTGGTTAACTTAGTTACTTGAAGAAGTTGTTAGAGGTCACATTTCTCTATCACCTGATTTCTCATTGGTCTCTTTTCCTCAAGTCTTCCTGCAGTGGAGGAAAGATGATTCTTTAGAATATAAACTCCAGGAAAATAGCTTGTTTTTTTTGTCTTTTCTATTTTGTTATTGTTATATCTCCAACAGGTAGAAATGTTCCTAGCATGTTGTAGGTACTAATAAACCTTTGTTGAATAAATGAATGAATGAATGAACTAGATCCCTCGGAGCACGACCTTCAGCATTTAATAACTACTTGTGACAGGCAAGAACTTAATATTTCAGAGTCTGTTTCCTGTAAACATTTGAGGAAAGAGCTGCCTGCTGCTTCAGAGTATTACGAGGTATTAGTTTATATTAAAAAAAAAGTGTTTTTAACGATAATGAACTACTCAAATGTGCATTATTCTACCAGACGAAGGGTTTTTAATATTTTCTGGGCAAAGAGATTCTTGACAACCAAGAAGGCTAAGGACCTGTTTAAAAGAAACAATGATTTAACCCATAGAATAAAATGCATAGGATTACAAGAGAAATCATTGAAAATAGTGAAATGTGGTTGTCAGAATATTAAATAAACAAATTTGTACTACTAGCATATGTGCGCTTTCATTAACATATTCAAAATAAAAATTCAAAATGTAGGCAAGTCAGTTTAGTTTTTTTAATTTTTTTTTCAGTGCTAAGGGTCAGATCACACATATTAGGCAAGTATTTCACCTCTGAGCTATATCCTCAGCCCCAGTTTTATTTTCTAAAACATCGCTATGATATTTTAGCTAAGATAAATCAAGAATATTAAACTGTAGGGTAGTCTTCAACTCATCTCTTCCCACATTCTGACTAGTAAGAAATTGTATATGGAGAACATTAGAAAGAAATGTAGATGCTAAGATCAGCGATATGTTACACATGACTCCACTGTTGGGTGGATCATCAATCTGAGATTCAGAACTACCCAATAGCTGGCCAGCTTACATCACAGGAACATTTGAGGGGAGAAAGTCAGAAATCATGCAAGATGGAGTGATAGTATAATAATGAGAGTGATTCCAAAGTAGTGATTACCAAAGCTGATATGTGGAAAGATACTTGCAATAATAATGATATGATATGAAAATATCTATAATTTCTACTGGTGATAAAGTTATAGATTCTGCTAACACCATGGTGATGTCCCCTTTCATAACAGAAAGAAATACTAAATTTCAAGTAAAAGGTTAATGACATGTAGAAGCAAGCTTCCTTCTCCTGAGCTAAGAACCTCTGTGCTCAACCTTAAAGCTTCTTAAGACTAGAAAGCTCTAATAAACCTTTATATTCTTACATCACACTGTATGTCTTCTTCATAGTTTAAACAAAATTATTTTTTACTTAAGAATCCTTCCAGTCTTGTTTCTACTTTTTAAAAGCTATTTGGATGAGTTTGATGGCAGCAAAGACGGAGGAACTGGACAAGAGAACAAGGGGCCACAGTGAACAATCAAGGCAATCTGAAAGTCGCAGGGTAAGATTTCTGTTTCCTACCCCTAGGGTTTGGTACGGGGCACCAGTGGTCCATGGTAGAACAGTTTAGATGGATTCATAAATGTATAATTCATGACACTAATGTCAGATGGAAAGACAAGAGGTCTAGAATATGTCATCGAGTTCCAGGAGCAGAATTGAAGGCCACTCAGACCTACTGAGCTAATCAGATCCCCAGTGCTGTGTGTGCACAGTGAAGTGTGAGAACCATAGCACCCAGCTCTGACATGCAGGGCAAGCACTACTTTGGATAGATCACCAAGCATCTTCTCTGATGATATTCACTTGCATAAACTCCCCCCTAGACCTTCCCTCTAAACAAAGCATTTTTTTTTCTTTGCGTGTGACCTTATTATTATAAAATCATTAAGTTTAGGAGAGACTCAGTAACCAGAGCAACTGGGAGAGGCGCCAGTGCCTTGAAGTTAGCTGGAACCTCTCTCCATTTGGAGTCATTCCAACTGTGAACTCGGCCTGCCTTGGTTTGTCACAAGAATATAAACATTCTGCAATATTTTTGTATTTATCTAGTTTGTCTCCATGCCATGCTGAAAAAATTGTTCTTTGGAATTAACTGGCAACACATATTTAATCTAGTATGTCGTTTTCTTTCAATATAATAAATTTCCATTTTGATCAGACTATCCACAATTCCTCACTGATTAGTGTCTTTCCTAAGTTCTGTTCCTACAAAATGAAGTTCATCTCTGGGCTCCCCATATCCTTCTCTACTGACTCCCTCCTGACAGGTCTCTTGGATGGGATTCAGTTGCTAAGACAATGTTCCCAGCTTACACATGAATACATTACATAAGTTTGTACTAATGTATTTGTAAGGCAAATTTTATTTGGACTTGAAATACATATTTTATTGGAATTGAAATACAAAGGTTTATTTTATTTGAAATTGAAATGCATGGAAGTTGTAATAGACTTCCTAAATAGTATACAAAACTTTACTACATATTTAATATAGTTGTGATAATGTTCATTAATGATGAAAAGGATAATACTGTGATGTTATTGCAATACTAGTAACTAACAAGATAAAAAAAAACGAATGACATTAAATAAGAAGCCACAACATACACATTTTAAATTTGGTTTAATTAAAAGATCATAGGAGAATGGCAGTTGTGGAAATTATAAAAAGGACATATTTATTATTATAAATAACTTCATCTAAAAGTGATTTGTTTTTAATTTGTGGATATAAATATATCCAAGCCCCAGTGGAAGTAATCAGGCCTCCTGGTCTCTGAGAGATCTGAATGGTTCAGGAAAAAAAGAAACCTCTTCATGATTTCTGTGAATTTCTGATATTAATTTCTCTTACTCCTTTTTCTTTGTATTTCAGCACCCTCTCTTGGATTCTGGTTTACATTGAAATGATAAAATTAATAAGGTCCTCTGGCAAGCATCTCACAGTGTTTGTAACTTTACTGGAGATGAAGAATCATCCCTGGATTGAGGGACTCAAATCACATACTTTCTCACTCACCACACTGCTGCTTCCTCTGCAGAACCCTCTTTCTCTGGACATATGGATTCCCAGGAAGCACCCTCCCAGTGTCCCTTCCTGCCTTCCAGTCCTGCCACAGCATCTCTCAAGTGGAGCAATGCTGCCAGCTGCCAGAACTCTATCTTCCTGGCCCTCAGATTACCTCCTGTGATCCAGCTCCAGCCAGGTGGCCCTCTGCAGGGCTCTATCTCTCTCTCTAATTTAGTTTCTGCTTTGTTCCTTTACCTCTTCAGCCTTGAGGTGGTAAGAGCCTCTTTCTCCTGCTAGCTCTAAGGTACACACTGGATTCCACACCCTGCCCATACTTTCAAAAGAGTCGAGTCTCTTTATTAAACTGTCAGTAAATTACATAAATAGTATGTGTATCTGTTTCTGGGCTGGACCTGACAGAAGTGGGATTATACTTACCAAGTTGCTCTCGGGTACGATTCAGAAATAGAGCAAATCACATAAAACTAATGTGAAAATGTTCCTCTAGGGGATGAACAGCTAACAAATAGAGATCTTTGGGATGCTGAACCTGATCTCAGTTTGGCAATTTGGCAATAAAAAAGAATGAAGTACTAATACTGAAGGAGTGAAATATGGCAAAGGTGAACCTTGAAAACGCAATACTAGATACTGAGTGAGATCAATCAAAAGGTCTACACATTTTGTAATTTCACTTATGTGAAATGCCCAGGATATGAAAATACACAGAGAAAGAAAGATTAGTGGATGTCAGGGGCTTGGGGGAGGGAGGAATGGGAAGTAACTGCTAATACCCATGAAGTCTTTTCCCGGGGTGATGAAAATTTCTAAAACCAGACAAAAATGATAGCTGCACAATTATTCAAATATACTAAAAACCACTGACTTATATACTTTAAAAAGATAAGTTTTATGATATAGAAATCATAGTTTCTCCGTTTCCACGGGTTCCATATCCATGGATTCAACCAACCATGGATTAAAAATGCTTGAAAAAATTGCATCTGTACTGAACATGTAGACTGTCTTTCTTGTCATGAGTCTCTAAACAACACAATGCAATACTGAATATTAAGTATTATAAATAATCTAGAGACAATTTAGAGTATACAGGGGTATGTGTGTAAGTTATGTGCAAATACTACACCAATTTATGTAAAGGACTTGGATTTTTCAGGAAATGCTAAAATCAATCCCCTACAGATATCAAGAGATGCTGTATATCTGAAAAGAGCTATTTTTTAAAATATTTAAGTCATAGGAGAGTTATAGTTAATATACATCTTTCATTATAAAGCAGGATGATTTTTAGTTTTATAAATTATATTCTAAAATGGGCTAAGTAAAAAATCAGTCTTCATCTGTTTGATATATTGTTGTCCTGATTGTCAATCCATAAAGGTTTGGCTATAGAGGTACTTAGAGGAGTAATAGGCATCAAAATATATTTATTCTAATTCTCAATTAACTGTCCAGGCAATTGTTGGAATATAACTCAAGACTTCTGAAGAAGGACCCCTTTGACTTGGAACTACATGGTTTCCTGGTCTCTTCTGACTCCATGACTTTTAAGTATTCCTCTGAGAAAAACTAACATTTTTGCACTGAACTGAGGTATGAATTTCAGGTCCTAGCTTTAATCCTGACTTGGGTACATGAGTGTAGGGAATGTGTTAGAGCAAGACTGGTGGATTCAATGCTGGGGGCAGAGCAAGAAATTTGTTTGAAGTTTCTGAAAAGAAAAAAAGGAAGACTCAATAATAGTCATCGAGTTTAAAATGTTGCTTTCAGCAGAAATAAAGCAAATACATACCTGATACAGAAGGAGAATTAATTTTAATGAATGTGGAAACAATCTCAGAACACAACACATTGAATTCCTTAGAATTAATTGGCTTTAAACTCATGATGATCAAAACCTATCTAACAACCTTTAAAAACAGGATCAGTTATTTTGAAAATCTCTCTACATTGATATGGCTCAGATAACTCAACTTTTAAAATGGGAAATGTTAAGTTGGATCTCTCAGAGAGATTCATTAACTTGATAAACATGTGAAAAATGAACAAACATTTTATGTGATCTTCAAACCTAGCTCTTATAATAACCATTGAAAAGTATTTAACACAGAAATAAGAAGAAAGCAAGAGAGATGATGCCATTTTCCTCTGCATCAGTGTAATTCTTCTGAGTAAAAGGGCTGAGCAGCAACTCATGCCTCTGTTACTTTATTTTGCCTTGTAAGAACTGTTTCAGACTGGCTGCACTTACTTAGTATGATATTCTCCAGGTCCATCCATTTTCCTGCAAGTGGTGTGATTTTGTTCTTCTTTATGGATGATAAAATTCCATTGTGTGTATGTACCAAAGTTTTGTGATACACTCATCTATTGATGGATACTTAGGAGGGTTTCATACTTTGGCTATTGTAAATTGTGCTGCTATGAACATGGGCATACAAGTATCATTATAATATTCTGACTTCATTTTCTTTGGGAAGATGCTAAGCAGACACATGTTTTCCCTTATATGTGGAAACTAGAGAGATATTTGGAAATAATGGCAACATCAGATTGATGAGCAGAGACTCCAGGGGAATGACTGAGGGGATTAAGGAAGGGAGAAAAAGTCATAAAGAGTGTAATAGTTGAAATAATGCTATGAATGTATACAAATCTACAATATTTCAATGTCAAAGATATGTGCTGGAGCGTGGGAGGGAGGAGGAAGGGACCCATTGGGGAGGGCGCCGAGAGCTGTGTGCAAGCACTTATCTGACATTCTATACCCTAATTATGACATAAAATTACAATGCATCAAATTAAAAAAAAGGAAACAAGAAATGCAGTAAGTGAGAGTTAAAGCAGATAATAATAATAATAATAATAATAATAATAATAATAATAGAACTTTGGGGGATAACAGGACAATTTTGAGTAAAGAAGGCAGTTTCTCCCTACCTGTTAAAAATCGCTATTTTTTCCTTCCCCTCTAGTCTCAATAAAGAAGCCTAGGTAGTTACCTGGTTATAAAGGGTTTGTGAAGCCAAGATAAATATATTAAATGTGCTTGAAGATAATAGTGACTAAAAATGGTTCAGGAGAGGAATTAGGTAAGAATAGAGAGAGTAAGTTTAAAGTTCTCATTTCCAGAACAGTGAGGAATCCAGAGAGAGGGGTGGATTCTGGATGGTGATAATTATAGACAATCTGCCTCTTTGTGTTTGATCAAGATTAAAATACAAGCTAAGTTTTGCTTAGTATTTTAACAATCCTATAGAGAATTATTTCTTAGGTTGTTTTAGATGAATAAGAAAATGAATAATGTTTTATTTCTTAAAGAGAACTTTTATAAAGAGGCTCTAGTCTATGTATTTCTGTAATACTAAAACACATTTCTACTTTGAAATATCAGCTTATAAATAAGCTCTGACTTTTGAATACTTTCAGGAAGTATGATTAAAATGTCATCTTAACAAATGTTTGAATGATAAGAACATTTCCCATTTAAAAAGAAACTAGTACTCATTCGATCTCTGGTATTGTGGATAACTGAGTGTATGAATCAATAAGTCTTATATATTCATTGAAAAAAAAATTGGTTGTCTTGCTATAAGGTGAAAGTTCATATTTTGAGTAGGATTTGCAAACAGAATCTCGGATTTTCTGTTCTTTTTGCAAATATAAATGTTTTATACTTTGGGTTGATTTTAAAATTTTTGAAATGTTTGAGTCGGTAATAGGGTAGAGATAACTTACAAGAAAACCATTAACTTTAGGTATTGGGTGCTAGATTTCAACAAGCTCTTCAACTTCAAAAATATTTTATTCTCAGGGGAACAGTGGGTTGCTACCTCCACAATTTCTGAACAATGGAACTTCCTATCTGATTGTGACCCTTTCTTTTCACATGGTGTGTTTGATTCAAACAGCCACTTATCCGTTTGAGTTCATACCCATTTTCTCCCCTGGAAAAGCTGGAATGGTGCCTGTGATCCTTGGTGTGATCTAGCATTGTTTTGTTTTGATCATATTCCAGTGGGAAAGAGCCACTTATCCAAATTTCCATTATCATTTCCTAAGTAGCTATTGGAAACTAAGCACAGGCAAAAACGTTGCTAGCTATTGCATTTGTTGGGCTCCCGTAGCTTGTAATAAATGCATAGCTGTATTTTGACTCTTCTTTCCCACACTTCCTTCTTATGTTTAAAAATATTTTGAGCAAATAAAGTGTTGACATGCAATCATTCTTAGGAATCCACTGAGTAGAAAACTTCGTATCACAGAGCATTAGTTTCCTAGGGCCACTGTAGTCATACTGAGTGACTTAGAAACAGAAATTTAACAGAAATTGATTGCCTCACAGTTCGGTAGTCTGGAAGTTAGAAATCAAAGTGTTGACATTGCCACACTCATTCTGAAACCTGAGAGAATCCTTCCTTGCCTTTTCCCAGCTTCTGGGTTTGCCAGTAATCTTTGGTCTTCCCTCATTTGTAGATGCAGCAATTGCCCTTCTTCCAGTCATAATCCACAATCCTCATTATTCTTTTTGAGAAGCTGAGCTGAGTCTTCATTATATGATTGGTGGTTTGAGACGAGGTGAGAATATTTGAGTTGAGGAAGTGGTCTGAGCACTGTCTTCATGTGCTCTTCTTGCAGTGTGTCTCCACAGCCTCTTTTTTCTTTTTCTTCTTCTCTTTATCTGTTTCTGTGTCTGAATTTCTCATTGCTACAATGGCACTGGTGGTATTGGATTAGGGCTCACCCTAAGGTATATCTTCTGAGGTTTTATAACGTTATTTCCATTGCTCTGGTTTGGATATGGTTTGCCCTCCAAGGGTTCATATGTTGGAAGCTTGGATCTCAGTGTGACCATGTTAAGAGGTGGAGAAACCATTAAAAGGTGAGGCCTACTGGGAAGTCATTTGGTCTTTAGGGGTGCTGCCCTTGGAAGGGGTGAAGGTAGTTTTGCAGAACCCTGAGTTATTTCTTGAGAGAATGAATTGTCATAAAGGAGCAAGACCAGTTCCTCTCTGTTCCCTGGCTTCCAATCTCACCATGTGATAACTTCCTGTGGCCTGTGCTCCCTCCCTCATGCCATCCGCCAGGGTTGCCTCACAAGAACCAGCACCATGCCACTTAAACTTTCAGCCTCCAAAACTGAAAAAAATAAACCTACAAATTACCAAGCCTTGGTTGTTTTGTTTCAGCCGCTGAAAACTATGACATTCATAGCAATTACCCTAATTTCACAGGTGGCTGTAAAAGTACTTCCACTTTGTTTGCTTTTAATAAAATAACTACTCAATTCACATTTCTTCATCAAAATGTTACATATGCTTTATTCTTTATGTTTGGTCTCCTGTAAAGTAAATAGTAAACATTTATTTTTGCATAAGAGGGGAATGAAGTTATTATTTATTTCTCATCAAATATATACTCCAGATATTTATGCAATGCATTCCAGGGCCTTAACTACTTTATTTTATTTAATCCTGAAACAACTATATGAATTACATATAGGTATCGTGAAGTTTGGTATTATATATTACATTTTTAATACGAGAATGCTGAATGAAGCATAAAATATTTACATATCTATAATGTGGCAGTGCAGCTCCCAACTCTCTTTCTCTAAACCTGTGCCTTGCCTTTTAACAGTATAAATTTAATAGTAAATTTCTTAGATAACTCTACTGTCAGATTCAAAATGAGTATTTATAGCAATCATAACAATTATAGTGATAATAGACATTTGCTGAGTGCTTCATTTGTGCTGGCAAGGCTCTCAGTTTTTTTTGTTTGTTTGTTTGTTTTTTTGAGTATGTAATGAATGGGATAAAACAAAGATCAATCTTCTTAAACAAGGAACCTGGATATAAAGAGTTAAGTCATTGGCCTCAAATTACAGAAATTCCAGAATTTGTTTATGGAACCAGGATTCAGACCCAGGCAGTCTATCTCAGAGCCTTCATGCATAATCCCTTCAGTGTCCCAGATTTTCCTTTCATACCTTGAGAAACTAAAGCACAGAGAAGACTTTGAGGAGGACCTGCAAAGGATCCCCAGGAGGGTTGGTCCTTATTTTCAGGCTTTTGGAAGTTGTTAGGTCTTTATACAGCTCCAGATTTCTGATGGGAAAGTAGATAGGAGTGAAAGGGCAGCTCTGAGCATCGTGTCTCTTCCTGTACTTTTCTGTTCTGCTCCCTGATGACACAATGAATTGACCTCATTAACCGTGTCTGGAACACCAGGGGAATACTTGCTTCTTACCTTCCCAGCCTCATCTGCTGCCTCCACCTCTCCATGCAGAGCAGCATGTGGCCCTCCTCCTCCCCAGCACATTCTGTCACTCCCATGTACACACACCCCATGCGCTCAAGATACTCACATCCCCAGATGTGCTTTTTTCTTCAACATCTCAGGTCACAACTTATCAGGTCCCATCCATCCTCACCCACCTCAGTACAGTTCTTCACACTCATCCTGTCAGAAGGAACTAGGTGTAACCTCCCCAGGAAGCTCTTCCACACCTTCTCCACCTTGAAACTCCACCACCATCACCCAGGGCTGGGGCGGGTGAACCTTCTCTGCGCTCCGGTATTCCCTGCGCAGGCCTCTATCGGCTGCTGTTAAACATTCTCTCTCAGTCAGCTCCTTGAGGGCAGAGAGCAGGTAATTAACCAGCCCCAGTGCTTAACAGAGTGCTTGGCACACTGCTGCCCCATAAAAACATGCACTAAATAAAGAAATGAATCAAAGAAAACAGAACGAAGCTGGAAAATGACCACAATCACTAAGCCACCTCTGCCTACCTAGATTCCTTAAGGTGGATCAGAAATGCTAGTCATATATTTGGAAGATTTCTTTCAAGTCTTGCTCAGCCAAGTGACTTAAGGGAAAGGCTTTAAATAAGGAGAGTCAAGAAGGCTGGAGCCAGTGTCAGGCGCAGTGGCCGTCTTGAGGGAAGCTGGCAGGGAAGTAAACATCTCCTTTCCTTTTGGCAAGTAGCTGAGCCAACTGAGGGCACTTAACGCGAAAGGATGGGTCGCATGGCACCAGGGGCTGCCAGGAGGGCTACCCAGCGGTTTCATGTGTCTTACAGGGAAAAATACATTTCCAAGTGTATTTAAAGATGATCAAACAAGATGAAAAATATGTAATTATGTTTGAAGCTGCAAAGAAGAATGTTCTGAACTGTGGGAAGAAAGCTCATATAACCTTCAAGCCAGCCTCCTCTCCACCGCTTGGCAAAGTGTTAAAGACATTTTTTTGTTTTCCAAGAACTTTTACAAGTGGATTGATGTTTGACTAAATCGGACTCCAGCCTGTGCTGCCAATTTTCACTGCCTACTCATTCAGGGGATGTGGAGTGCGTCTAACAAAAGAGATCACGTGCCTATGAAAAAGTAAGGCTACCACTGATGCTATGATAAATTGGTAATACATTTAAAAAAAAACTTAGTTGAATATATTTTTCACTGCAGAAGAGATGCCCCTTATTAGTCAGCGAAGGGGGAAATGGCTCTGGACATGGAGTGAGAAGTCTGGATGTGAATCCTTTAATGGCCATAGGATTTTGTACAAGTTATTTAACTGCTTGCATGCTGATTTCCTAATAAACAGAGTGGTAAAATAATGTTTACTTCACAGGATTATTATGAAGAGGAAAGGAATATCAACATAGGAAAAAATAAGCTTGTGCCTGACTCAAATTAGCTGGTCAGTGATGCAGCTTTATTATTTAGTGGAAATGAGGAATTAACTTGCTTTGATCATTTAAAGAAGTGTTTACCTAAAAGTGTGGGTTTTTTTTTTTTTTTTTTGAGTCAATAATCTTAACCACAGTTTTCATTGCTGGAAAAATGGAATATTAGATTCCTCATTTATTTCTAGTAAGGTATTTAAAAAAATCTTTAATACTGAGTAACCCCCAGTAGAAGGGGCTAAGCATACTTGTTAGGCAATCCTTAAAGAGGGGAAGAACAATGCAACAGTAAAACCCAGGACAGAGTCTGGGGCAGGATGATCTCTCAGCTGTGACCTGATTTCTGCTGGCATTCCTCAAAAAGTTGGGTCAGGAAGGGAGCATCTCATAGCTAACTGCAGTACTACTTTCTTGAATCAGTACATTCCAGATTTAAAAAATAAACATAACACCAGCCCAAATGCGCACTTGTTGGTCCCATCTCATTTCTATGAAAAAGTAAGGCTACCACTGATAAACTGGTAATACATTAAAAAAAACTTAGTTGAACATATTTAGTTGAATCAAATCTCTGGGGATAAGACCAAGAAAGACATATTTTTAAAAGCTCAAAAGTTATGGTTATGCTCACTTTGAGGACCTACTGTTAGAGTTAATGCTTTGTTGAGACTCATAGGCAGTTGTTTTCTGATGCCATTGATCATAATTTTAATGCACAAAGTATAGCAGAGGATAAAACTTGTCCGATATATAAAGTTTTACTTATAAATAATCATAAAGAATACTCATTTATTGTTGAAGATGTTGTTCTTATCTTTCATTCATTAGCATGTGATCTCCCTTTGAATCTTAATAGACCTTTTAAAATAATTGAATTCCTTATATTTCTTCAATGTCAGTGTATTGTTTTCTTTTATTTATTTTTATTATTTATATTTTTCAGTGTATTTTATTCATTCAAGAAAGAAGTCTGTGAGTTGGATTCCTCATTAAGTTGTTCCCTATGCACCAAATACTGTTTCCTTCTCTCCACTTTTAGCATTTAATCTGTACAGAAATACTATGAAGTGGGAATATTATTATCCCTGAGGAAATGAGTATCAAGAGGTTAACGAGTTGCCCTCAGTTACAAAGCAAGTATCAGCACCAAGACTTGAAATGAGGTAGTGTGGTTTTTAAAGTTCTTTACCTTTATTATCACAAGATAGAAAATTATGCATTCAAAATGTTTGTTATTCATGTATTATGTGCCAGGCAATATGCCAGGCACTGAAAATACAACTATGACTAAAAATATTCATGACTTCAAATTGCTTGAGAAATAGACAGCCACAGTGACATTTTAAAAGTTCAATGATGAGGGAGGCCTGAGGATCCATAGGTGCGGATAGGATGGCATATAACTAAGATTAATTGTACTATGTTTAACCCTAGGCTTCGAAGCCAGGCTACTTGAAAGCACTTTCATTTAGTGAAGGATCAAACCTATTCAAGACCCCTAAAATTTATGCTACAAAAATTGTAGCTTCAAAGGTGACAGAGATGATACTCATAGGCAGGGATCCATTCAGGCTATTCAAATTCCTTTTCAACCATCCTTAGCTGGTTCATAGGACCGCTTCTGGTGTTAGTTTTATTCAGGAAATATGGAAGTCTCTGCAAAAAAAAAAAAGTAGCTCATGATATTATCTCAAAGAAAAACAAATAAAAGAAAGCATAGACTTATTTTATATATAAATGTGAATTATTTGTTCTGTAAAGCTTCATTGTGCAAATGAAACACACAGAATAGACAAAAGTCCCTGTCTTCAAGTAGCTCATGCTAGTGATTCAATGGTTGGGAGGGATAATTTTGTATAGAAAAGAATCTGCTGAACTTTTACTTCCCAGTCTCTTTTCTAGAGAAATGGACATGAACACTAATAAGCATGTACAAATTGTTGTAGTAAAAAGTTGAAAATGATCTAAGTATCTATTGGTGATGGAATAGTATGTAGTACCTATGATATTTTTCCAGGCCAAAATCCTACATATGCAAATAAAACTGGTAACATTCTCTATTTTTCTGTAACTCAACAAAGATTACATGTTAAGCACCCATTTGGTGCTCTGATGGTAGAAAACTTGATTTGGTCACTTCAAGATATCAATTCAGGACTTTTTCTTATTCTTTCTTTCCCCGTGGGGCAGTGTGTTAATTCCCCATGTGCTAAGGGAAACTCAGGCTCCAGGTAGGAGTGGTCATTGTTTCTGGGTGTCTGGGTGTGGATAGTAAATCTATTGGCTTGTCAGAGCCAAGACCAACCATCCAAATCCTTCTTAAATTCCTGATTCACAAGAACTGTAAGAAATTATAAAATAATTCTTTTTGTTTTAAGCTGTAAGAATTTTATAGTGAATTGTTATGTGAACATAGATTATTGGAAATCCATTCTATTAATTGATTGAAGTGTTCTTTTCCTAGAGATTCCCAAGGACATGTGACTTTCATTCTTCGTTCTATCTCATTGCTGAAAAAATTTCCTAGTGTGTTGGGGTGGGGATGAAGATGGCATAGTTATTGTGGCTCTTTAGCTATTCTCTTTCCAAGCGCTATTGTTTACTGCATTTATTATTTTTTTCTTTTTCATTTTGCTCAGCTGTGCCCAGATTTTACCTTTGAGTTTCCATGCTAAAAACAAAAACATCTTTTCTTTATCAAAATTAAAATGGCTTGCATGACTTTAATTTTGGACATAATTTCCATAGCTCACATAGAAACTCAAAAGTTAAGAAATGGACTTACATATTTGTTTCATTGGAAAATGCTGGCCCTTGTCTGAGGCAATAAATCCTGCTAACTAAATGTATGCCAGGGTCAGGGAAGAACTCTGGAGAACAAACCTTTATTAATATCTTAATACTTGATATTATTATTTTTTTAAAAGGCTACAGTGAATCCCTATGGTAAACTAGTATGCATCAGGTAAAAAGAACAATTTAAGTCTATGTAGATCCTGGAAATATTATTAGGTGAGAAAAGCAAGTTGAAAAAAGTTAACATGGTACCACACTATTTGGTAAAATATTTTTAAATAAAATGTATATATATATATATACATATATATATTCACACATTTATTTCTATATATGTATACATGAATACATAAACTCTGGAGATCACTGGTTTTTGGAAAAGTCAGGAGCTTCCTGTATAATTTTAAGTCTTCATATTTTTTAGAGTGAATAAATACTAATTTTGTAATAAAAAGTTTTAAGTTGTTATAAATTTATGAATAAAATATTATGAGAGACTTGAACCATAATTCTGAATTGACATTAACAAATACATTCTCACACCCATGTTGAAATGTAATTTACAGAGACATATAGCAAAAAGTTCAAGGCAATTTTTGAAGACTGGTAATTTTACATATGTAAATTTTTCACATAATAATGTAAGGAACAAAGTTATCCTCGTGTCTCTCAAAATGTCAT
>PVLC010013063.1:20006-42740 GCA_004027655.1 Graphiurus murinus | reverse complement strand
CTGAAAGTATCCTGCACCCCTCCTGTAAGTATCCTGCACATCCTCCTTGAACCATCCTGCACACCCTCCTGTAACCATCCTGCACACCTTCCTGTAAGAATCACGCACACTCTCCTGTAAGTAACCTGCACAACCTCCTGTAAGAATCCTGCACACCCTCCTGTAAGAATCCTGCACACCCTCCTGTAAGATTTCCTCCACACCCTCCTGTGACCATCCTGCACACCCTTGTAAGTATCCTGCACACCCTCCTGTAAATATCCTGCACACCCTCCTGTAAGTATCCTGCACACCCTCCTTTAAAGATCCTGCACATCCTCCTGTAAGAATCCTGCACACCCTCCTTTAAAGATCCTGCACATCCTCCTGTAAGAATCCTGCACACCCTCCTGTAAGATTTCCTCCACACGCTCCTGTGACCACACTGCACATCCTCCTGTAAGTATCCTGCACACCCTCCTGTAATTATCCTCACACCCTCCTGTAAGAATCTTGCACACTCTGCTGTAAAAATCCTGCACACCCTCCTTTAAGGGTCCTGCACACCCTCCTGTAAGATTTACTGCACACCCTCCTGTAACCGTCCTGCACACGCTTGTCAGTATCCTGCACACACTCCGGTCGCACTCCTGCACATCCTCCTGTAAGTATCCTACACACCCTCCTGTAACCATCCTGAACACCCTCCTGTAACCATCCTGCACACCCTCCTGTAAGGAATCCTGCACACACTCCTGTAAGAATCCTGCACACCCTCCTGTAAGAATCCTGCACAACCTCCTGTAAGATTTCCTCCACACCCTTCTGTGACCATCCTGCACCCCCTCCTGTAAGTATCCTGCACACCCTCCTGTAACCATCCTGCACATCCTCCTGTAAGAATCATGCACACACTCCTGTAACCATCCTGCACACCCTTGTAAGTATCCTGCACACACTCCTGTAGCTATCCTGCATACCCTCCTGTAAGAATCCTGTACACCCTCATGTAAGAATCCTGCACACCCTCCTGTAAGATTTCTTGCACAACTTCCTGTAACCATTCTGCACACCCTCCTTAACCATCCTGCACATCCTCCTGTAAGAATCATGCACACCCTCCTGTAAGTATCCTGCACACTCCTGTACCCATCCTGCACACCCTCTTTTAACCATCCTGAACACACTCCTGTAAGAATCATGCACACTCTGCTGTAAAATCCTGCACACCATCCTGTAAGGGTCCTGCACACTCTCCTGTAAGATTTCATGCACACCCTCCTATAACCATCCCGCACACGCTTGTAAGTATCCTGCACACACTCCTGTCTCTCTCCTGCACATCCTCCTGTAAGAATCCTGCACACCCTCCTGTAAGTATCCTGCACACCCTCCTTTAACCATCCTGCACATCCTCCTGTAAGAATAATGCACACACTCCTGTAACCATCCTGCACACCCTTGTAAGTATCCTGCACACACTCCTGTAGCTATCCTGCATACCCTCCTGTAAGGGTCTTGCACACCCTCCTGTAAGATTTCATGCACACCCTCCTGTAACCATTGTGCACACGCTTGTAAGTATCCTGCACACACTCCGGTCGCACTCCTGCACATCCTCCTGTAAGAATCCAGCACACCCTCCTGTAAGAATCCTGCACACCCTCCTGTAACCATCCAGCACACCTCCTGTAACCATCCTGCACACGCTTGTAAGTATCCTGCACACACTCCTGTTACTCTCCTGCACATCCTCCTGTAAGAATCCTGCTCACCCTCCTGTAAGATTTCCTCCACACCCTCCCGTGACCATCCTGCACACCCTTGTAAGTATCCTGCACACCCTCCTGTAACTGTCCTGCACACCCTCCTGTAAATATCCTGCACACCCTCCTGTAAGTATCCTGGACACCCTCCTTACAATAAGAATGACAGGAATAGAGACACTTTTATCTCACCTCCGGGCTGGCTAACAGTTCTAACACAGCCTGGTGTGCTGGGTGTTGGGACCTTTTCACACTGCAGAATCCTCTAAGAGGGATGCAGGCTAGGTAAATACCTATACCCAGACTCCAACTACTATATCAAGTGCGAAGTGCTCTGGACCAGTGCCTGCTGCCCTTATTATTCTATTCTGTTCTATCCTATCCTATTCTATTCTCTGTTACTAATTAATTATTTTTTGTTATTTTTGCAGTACTGTGAATGAAACTCAGTGCTTCCCTCATGCACGCTGGACAAATGCTCTAGCACTGAGCACTTTACTACTTCACTTTGTGTGTGTGTGTGTGTGTGTGTGTGTGTGTGTGTGTGTGTGTGTATTAACCCCTGGGCTTAATTCTCATTGTACATAAATATGATACATTTCCTACAATTTATGAACTGATACTGATAAATTATTATCAACAAAAACCATGCTATATTCAAATTTCCCTACTTATTAATCCATTAATGGTTTGTTTGTCCTTTTGAGGTTTTAGTAACAACACTAACTTGGACTCAGCACTTCGTGAGACTGAAACCACAAAAGGACATGGTGTTCTCTTTCTGCCAAGGATTTACAGATCTGGGTTCAGGTAGTGGAATTCAAAGTGGTTTCTTTTATGATTATGCCAATGATTTACTGGCAAAATTTTGTCTTCTAATCTTTGTAACTTTGGACCCTGCTGATTTAGAGGTCTTTGTTCCCAAAGAGAACACAATAGATCCATTAAATTAAAAGCTAACAATGAATTCTTGTCACATTGGGCTCCTCAGGGCACTGAATCAACTGTCAGCGATGACTACTATATGGGTTACAGCGACTATTCCTTGGTAACATTGTGATAGTACTATACAGCCACAGTGGAAAGGGTTTGTTTAGAGTTCAAGAAATCTTTTTATCTCACCATTTGATAAATGTGAAGTTAAATTATAATATCAATATTACATGTAGATTAATATTTTGAGACTACAATGGAGGAGTGTTTAAATGAAAAACACAACTTCAAAAATATAAATAAAGGTAAAGATGGAGGATAAGATAGCTTCTTTGATAAATAAATTGAATGCATAATTAAAACTCTTCCCATAATGAAAACTTCACACCAAGATGTCCTGACAAAATGATTTCTGTCAAACATTCAAGGAGTAAGTCCCAGTTTAAGACAAATTCTTGGAGAAAACCAAGCAGGAGGAAACATTTCCTACTTGTTTGATAAAGCCAGAATAAAGCCAGATATCAATTATATCATTTGAAAAGCAATTGGAAAGAAGGAAGGAAGGAAGGAAGGAAGGAAGGAAGGAAGGAAGGAAGGAAGGGAGAAGTAAAGGTGTGAGGGAGGAGGAAATGGAAAAGGAAGACATTACTGGCCAATATCTTTCATGAGCATAGACTCAAAAACAACAAAATACTGGCAATATAGATAAATTATACATCACTTAGTATTTTTCCTAGTAGTGCAATTCAGTTCAGCATTGGAGAATTAATCAATACAATCATTGCATTAAGAGAATAAAAGAAAATATACAAAAAAGAATAAAAGGAAAACATCATTAACTCATTCCCAAGAGTGCATCATTTGAACCTTATTGTCGACCAAAAAAGGATGTGTGGGCTAGCCTAGCTGATAATTTATAATACGCAACTTAATGTTGAGTGTCCCCTTGTACTCAGGGCTGGCGTGACTATAAAGGCCTTATACTTGATGTTGCAGCCTCAGATGACCACAGACACTTGAAAGACTGTCCCAGACACCATTATGGGAACAATCCTGAGACAAAGACCCCTTGCACCTCCCTCTCTGTAACAACATCAAAGTGTTTTGATAACTGTCTATAATATGACTTGGGCTCAGTCCCCAATACCCCTACACACAGTCAGACATGAGTGCATATGGGAGACCACCGCGCCCTCACACGTGCACATTCTATGGAGGGGAACAGCACGGAGGATGCACAACTCAGCTCCAGTGTGGAATGTGGCTTCACTGCTGGTGATGGTCAGAGAGGGGACTGTGGCAAAACCACCGAGTCTTTCCTTTCCAAACTAGCAGGAGAGAAGCAGGCTGTGGCTCCAGCTGTAAAAGCATTGCCTCCACTCAGCAACCACAGCACCCAGGTCCAATACCCCAGATTGTAAGGAATCAAGATATCCTTCAATAGATAAATGGATAAACTGTGTTCATCTATCCAATGGCAATCCATATACAATATAATTCAGTGGTAATATATACAATAATAATATACATACAATACATATATATTGTGGCATGTGTAATATATACAAATAATGCAATATGTAATAGATATAAATAATACAATATGTAACATACACAGTAATAAAATATATACATTATTCACTTATATTAGAGAATTTAATTAATAATCCAAGAAGTAAATAAAGGAATTTTAAAGTCCTATCACTAAGTGATATACTAGAATAGTATATGATGTTCCAGTAAAAGAAAAATATTGAGATGGAAGGAAAAAAAAACACAAAACAGCATATCAGAGGTGCCAAGGGTTTGAGGAAGGGAGAGATGAACAGATGAAATACATAGAATATTTTAGGATGGGAAGACTCTTCCTTATAAATATTGGAGTAGCAGGTACATATTTGTAAAACATATTTACAAAAATCCATATAATTTTATAGCACAAGGAATTAATTTTAAGCCTGGTGTGGTGGTGCACACTTATAATCCCAGTATTTGGGAGACTGAGATAGAAGGTGCAGGTTCTTGGTCAGCCTGAGTTACTTAGTGAGGCCCTCTGCAACCTAGTAAGACCTTGCTTCTAAATTAAAGAAGAAAGGGCTGGGGATGTAGCTCAGAGGCAGAATCCTCCTGAGTTGAATCCCCAATATGGCAAAAAAAAGAGAGAATGAATATTAGGAATGTATAAAACATATTAACCAACAAGATGCTTTCTCAGAATGAAATGTGAACTATGAACAAAGAATCTACCTGTGTTACAAACCTATTACAGAGCCAAAGAATGGGAAGGGGAAAGTTACATAATAAACTTTATAACGGAACAGCCCATACTATGGAAGACATGATAGCTGTGTGTAGCACTGCACAGTAGGTGATAAAACAACATCTGGGAGGGTATGGGTTAAGAGCACTCAATCCACTGTGCATATATACAGGGACTAAACCGATAAGTGAGTGGACTGCACAGAACAAGAGCCAGAATCTTCCCTTTCGGACTGAGAAGTTCTAGCTTAGCAGGAAAGAAAGCCTCAATGAACAGGACATTGAATTTGAAACATTCTGAACTCATATTTAGCTTAATGTAGATATGACAAGATGGATGGAAAGATAGATGACAGCTAGGAAACCAGGTATGTGTGAATACAAGGCTACTATGCACACATGTATTTCTTAAGTAGTGCACTGACTGCAAAGGCAACAGCCTAGCCAATGCTAAGATGGTGGGTCTAACACCTTTCTGTACTAAGTAGATCTTTGGGGAAGTGACTGACTTGCTAGCAGGGCAAGGAACATACAAACTCATGCTTCATGAATGTTGAACATGTTTTTGAGCTGGAAATTAAAAAACTGCTCAAATCCCAGATTACGGCATGTGTGGAAGTTCCAGGAGCTACCTGGAAGAACAGCCAGAGAATCAAAATAATAATAATGCTGATAAAAACCAATGATTTAATGAATGACAATACAGTGGGAGGGGAACAATCATTCTGTGCAGAATCATGAATAATTTATGAAGAAACCTCCACCCCAGAGGGCACACACTATCACCCCTGACCCAAGCAAGGACTGTGTACAGAGAAGCTGTATCCACAGGGAAGTAAGAGAAGAACATGAGATACCTGAGCAAATGCTTCCTCAGCTGCATGCTACAGAGTGAATCCAACAGTGATATAAAAGTGTTAAGAATGAGGGTTTCTTAAAAATCTCTGCGACTCTTAAGGTCACCAAAACCCAAGAAAGCCCAAGACATTGTCAAGAAGAGCCTAGGAAGCACTGATTATTAAATGTAACATGGTGTCCTGGATGAGATCTTGGGACAGAAATAGGACATTAGGAAGATGCTAAGGAAATGTGAACAAAGTTTGGAGTTAGTCACAGTGTCTCTCTCCACAATGGTGCATCAGAAGAACATGCTGACCTTTGCCCTGTCACACATCCCTACCTAGGGAGGTGCTTCTGGGTTATCTTCAGAGTAACTAGGGGACAATCTCCAGTAGCCCAGGCTCATCTTTTGTGTTTGGGATCCCTTTGTTTGTGGGAAACAAAAATAATGGAAGGAAGGAAGGAAGGAAGGAAGGAAGGAAGGAAGGAAGGAAGGAAGGAAGGAAGGAAGGAAAGATAGATTGGGAGAAAAAATCTGTTCCTCCATGTTTTAAGCTTTCTGAGGTGGACCATCTTGTGAGGGAGACTAGATGTATTCAAAACTCTGTCTACAATTAGATCAGTGGGTTCTTTATCAAGCACTTTATCATTAAAGGTGACATTTTAATATCTACTTGCTCACTTTCCTTGCTTCTTCTTCACTGTTTCTGATCAGGAGAAGAACGATTATTTCTTGTAGTGGGGGAATCTACACAGCTCTAACGGTGGCACCCATAATCACTTCCAGGTAAGATCTGGTGGTTGAAAAGTATACTTTATACCAATTCATTTGAACACTATGCTACTAATGACCCTGTAACTCTTTAAATTAACATGTATGACTCCCCCTTCACCCATGAAAACTTAATTTAGAAGCCTGGAGTGCAGCAGCTCTAAGAAACTAATATCCTGAGTGAGGCAGGTCTGGGACTAGATTCTTCTGCGTAATTTCCCAAATTCTCTTGTCTCTGCTGCCCAGCATCCTTGTCCTCGTTTGTGCTTGCATCTCTCATTTAGACTATTCAAGTAATGTAAAATCTGATCTCCTTTGACCTCAGGATGCCTCCTCAACAGTCCATTGTCTGGATCATCCTAGATTTCCCTGACGTTTCATTGCTCTGCCATGAAAACTTCTCTTACCTAATCTCCTCGGTGGACACTCGCAGTGTTTACAACCTGCCCCCCACCTTCACAGACGTCTCTTGGGATCTTACTCTCCTGTTCCTATGAACACAGCACTCTAGTCTTACACCATCCGTTACCAAGATGCCCATTTAGAGCACCCTTAGGAAAACCCCTTGTGAACAGTGTCTCTCTTGATTGCTTCTCATCCATCAACACTCAGTTCAACACTTACTTCCCTCTTCAATCCTCCATGTGTACCCAGTTGGAACTATCTATCGCCCTGTATAGGGTGAAAAAATTGCCTTCCTGTAACGCTAGTACATGAGCATCTGAGATAGGATCATAGGTTCAAGGCAAGCCTCAGTAACTCAGCAAAACCCTCAGTAACTTACTAAAATGCTTTCTATAAAAAACTAATAATAAGGGTTGGAAGGTGTGATTCAGAGGTAGAAAGCCACTGGGTTCAATCTCAGTACCAAAAAAGAAGTCATTTATGCATTTTATGGCCTTTATTATTTGCACTAATTCATAAATATTAGAGATTTATATTCTTACTAATTGCATTTTAAAGCCATTGAAAATTTAGGGGTGTAGGAATGTGAGAAGACATGCTACTGAATGTAAAACGATAATATTTAGAAAGAAGAAAATCTAGATTTTAAGTCTACATCTTCCACTAGCCATGGACACTTGGGCATAATACAAATTCTCTCAAGTTTTTGGTCTAACAATGAGTTTTATTGTAGAATACACAAAAGGATAGAGATTAAAAGGTAACAAGATAAAGTACTTTAATTCAAGAAAATTTCGTCTCCAAATAATTTTGAGATAGCTTGCAGATGTAGAATTCCCTTGAATTCATTTAGTCCCTAGTACCACATACACAAACAAAGTATAGAGTAACAGAACAATTTGATATAGTTCACTGGGATTGAAAACATATCTGACAATTTTATTTCATTAGCTAATGTACATTTTGTGAATGTCACAGCTATAAAACATTTGTTACTGTGATTGACAATATAATATACTTCTAAATAAGAGAGGTATCATTTCCCATTCCCTAGTAAAGTTTATGGCATTAACATCATTAAAATGTCATTTTTAATAGGTTGTACATACCAATTACCATTCCATTATCTAGCTTAACAAATGGTCTGGTTATGTGTACAAGTCTGTACTTAGTAATTATTTAAACATTTTATTGCCAAATTTATAGCACAGAAATTAAGTAGGGGTCACATATGAAATTCACTCCTCATGTTCCTCAATATATAAAACAAATCTTAAATATGAAGATTTCTTTGCAAGCTATCTCAAAATTATTTGGAGACAAAATTTTCTTCGATTGAAGTACTTTATTAAGGTGAAACTTACTTGTAACATCTGCATATTAATATATCTTGTTACCTTTCAATAGCTATTGTTTTGTGTAAGTTGTAGTCTGCCGGATATAAAATGTAGAATCTTTATGGCTCCTTGAGGGGCAATATGCAGTCTTAAAATCCAGGGCAGTAAAGTTAAGCAGGACATCTGGGAACTTGAAGAATGTGACAAGGTGATCAGAGTGCTCTGTCAAAATGGGAACAACAAAGAAAGATGGCTAATGGCTCCCCAAACAGACTTCTTGGATGACAGAAAGTTAGAATATCAGACAAAATAAAAGTTGTTTCTTTCCCTAGCTCTAGCATAGCACTCATCAGATAGCATTTTGAATTTACATGCTGTACCTCCACAAGATTTTGAGCTCTTTGAGAACAAGGTCTCTATGTTCTTTTAATTTGTAATTATCTATTTTTTCCCATGTACAATTGTACAATGTCTGACACATACTGGATTAGTCAATCACTATTTATCAAATGAACAAATAATCTGATGTTCTGCTAAGCACATTTTCTGAATAGCAAGCATTGATCATTCACCTGTAATAAGCAATTTATAAGTAAATCTAATATTTACAACAGCTTCAATAATATAATATTCACAGTAGCCTTGAAAAATAAAATACTTAGGAATAAATCTAACCAAGGAGGTAAAAGATCTCTACAATGAAAATTATAAAGCATTAAAGAAAGAAATTAAAGAATATCTTAGAAGATGGAAAGACATCCCACACACTCAGATAGGCAGAATAAATATTATCAAAAAGGCCATTCTACCAAAAATGATCTATAGATACAATGCAATTCCTATTAAATTGCCAATGTCATTCTTCACAGATCTAGAAAAAGTCCTAAAATTCATATGGAAAAACAAAAATGATCCATAACAGCCAAAGCAATTCTCAGCAATAAGAACAATGCAGGGGCATTACAATACATGATTCCAGTTATACTATAGAGCTATATTAATAAAAAGAGCATGCTATTGGCATAAAAACAGACACATTGACAAATGGAACAGAAGACACAAAAACAAATCCTCTCGTTTATAGCCAATCTGTTTTGACGAAGATTCCAGAAACATACACTGGAGAAAAGAGAGTCATTTTTTACAAATGGTGTTGGGAAAATTGGTTATGCATTTGTTGAAGACTGGAATTAAATTTCAATCTCTCACCCTGCACAAATATCAATTCAAGATGGATCAAAGACATGGAAATTAGACCAAAGACTTTGAAATTACTAGAAAAGGGAATAGGGCTCACACTGTAACATATAGGCACTGGTAGAAAATTCCTTGATCCTCAATTAAGCCTCCATAGCTCAGGAAATTAAAACAAGAATTAATAAATAAGATAGAATTAGATTAAAAAACTTCTATTCATCAAAGAAAATTATCAAGAGTCTAGATGACCTGAAAGAAAGGGAGAAGAACTTTGCCAGCTACTCCTCAGATAGAGGACTAATATCTAGAATATGCAAAGAATTTAAAAATGATACCAAAAATCCACTAAAAATGAGCAATTGAACTGAATAGATACTTCATACAAGAATACAAATGGTCAATAAATTTATGAAAAAAACTCAACATCATTAGCAATCTGGGAGATGCAAATCAAAGCTACACTGAGATTCAATCTAAGCCTGGCTAGAAGGGCAATCATCAAGAATATAAGCAATAATGAATGCTGGTGAGGGCATGAGAAAACAGAAACACTTACACACTGTTGGCAGGATTACAAATTAGTGCAGCTGCTGTGGAGATCAGTGTGGAGGTTCCTCAGAAGACTAGGAATGGAAACACAATATGACCCAGCTATAGCATTCCTGGCTATCTTTCCAATGAAACTGAAATTAGAATATTATACTGATACATGCATATTCATGTTTATAGCAACATAATTCACAATAGCCAATTTATGGAACCAGCCTAGGTATTCATCAACAGCGGCCTGAATGGATGTGGTATATGCACACAATGGAATTTTGCTGAGCTATAAAGAACAAAATTATATCATTTGCAGGAATATGGATGAAACCTGGAGAATGTTATTCTAAGTGACATTAGCCAGTCTCAGAATGTAAAGGATTGGGGGTTTCTTTCATGGGAAAACTAGAGAGAAATTGGGAAACAAAAAATACTTCAGATAAAAGAGGAGAAACTTCAATGGAATGATGGAAGGGGCCTGAGGAGGGTTCTTGGAGGAGACTGATGAAGGGAACACTTCAAATAATCCTATGTATACATAGAGAGCTATCAATGCCAACATCAATAACATGAATGGGGAGGGAGGAAGGAACAGGGTGGGATCCAGAAGGAAACACATCAAATTCCATGTCCATGTATGTTCCAATCACTCTGAACCTGAGTATGGTGTATAATTATAAATAAATGAAATATACTGAGAAATGAAGTAATAAGCCATTTATAAATAAATACATGAAGTTTTAAAATATTCTTTGACTATTTTAGGCTACAAATTTGGGTAAATGATTCAAACTGTGGGATTACTTTGATGCACTACCTGACACAGGGACTGATCTGTGTAATGGTGGAATTATACCTTATAAAAATACCTTAATTAGATCAAAGTAAGAATTTGACATGTCCCAAAAAGAACCAAGAAGAAATTTAAGTATTAAGGCAACTAGATTATACCTGAGTTATATATACAAAGACTGAGCAATATCCGGGTTTTTCCTAATTGCTGTTTCCTAAATTATTTTATTTGGCCAATTATGATGATATCACAGTTGACAATGACAATGAAGAAGATGATGAGGTGGTGATGGTTATGGTGATGGTGATATTGATGGTGTTGATGCTACGGATGAGAGTTAAAATGATGATGGTGGTGGTGGTGGTGGTGGTGGTGGTAGTGATCATGGAGATGGTGATGGTGATGATGGTGGAGGTGGTGGTGATGGTAATGGTGATAGTGTTGGTAATTATGGTGGTGGTGATGATGGTGACGGTGATGATAATGGTGGTGTGGAAATGCTAATGTTGGTGATGATTGTTCAGGGTGATGATGATTGGTGATGGTGGGAGTGATGATGATGGTGGTGATACTAATGATGGAGATGATGACTATGATGGCAATGTGATGATAATGGTGGTGGTGATGATGGTGGTAACCATGGTGATGATGGTGATGGTGATGATGCTGGTGGTGGTAATAATAATGTTTGTAATGAATTACAGAAATGAGATTTACTTTGAAAAGGTATAAATGGCTATGGTGACTTAACATATAATGCAAGAATTATTTTCCTAATCTTCAGAAAAAGATAGTTTATATTATTTTCTATGAATGAAGACGTATCACTGAATCATATAAAGGCTTTAAACGTAGAATATAAACCAGGAGAACAAAGAGTGTAGAAAATCAGAGAACTAAAAGGTTTATAGCCAATTTTTAAAAGAGAGACTCTTAGAGAGTCATGCAATTTCCTCACAAAGCCAACAGAAATTCATTACATTCACAAATGTATTACTGCCCAGGGTCTTGCCTTTATTTAGTCTGGAGTAGCACATTTTTTTAACCCCCAAAATATTTCAGGCTAGGACTAATATAAATCTAACTTGTTAATACAGCACATTATGTCAGTGTGTGTATCGATTTCACAAGATGTGTTACTACAGCATGGACTCAAATTCTCAGAATGAATAGTCCATATTTTCTTCAAAACAGCAGAGTACCTGAGTTCATGTTCCTAAAAAATGGAACCAAAATTAAGGACCTGTATGCAAGTGATAGATTAAGAAAATATCCCTGAAGAAGTGAGTCAGGAAGGGAGGATGTGGAACAGAGAAGTGGAGAAATTATTTACAGTATTCTGGGTACTGTCAGGGAGTTTGGAGTGTAAGTCAAGCCTCAGAATCCTCCCATCCAGAAGGCAGCTGGAGATTCCATGCTTCTGTGCCTGCCAGTCACTTCTGACAGCTCACGCCTGCAGAAGCAATATCCCCAGGCAACTTTGCTCTCCATGTGTGCGGTGAAGCAAGGCTCAGGGGCCATTGGTTAGTCTGCCAAAAACAATGTGAGTTACAGGTGTACCTGCTTTTGGACTCAAAACTACATAAAGCTTTAGGGATGTTCAATGTGTTTAAAGGAAACCCACAGAGGCTTACGTTGGTTGGGAAACAAACTAGAAAAAAACAATTTACATAAAATATGGATAATTTTATGTTCTGAAGTTAAGAAAGCCTGGTACATCACTGTGTGCAGGAAAACTGTTTTTTACTATAAGTATAGAACATAAAGTGCTAGTTTTTAAGGATTCCTCACTCCTGAAAAATATATAGATCCATTATGGAAATTATTTTTCTATGTGATTATCAATTCCTTTCCTCCTCTTTCTCCTTTTCTAACAAAACACAATATCCTTCAGGTTAACTTGCTTGCTTTTCCTTTGAGAAGGTCAATAACTTTAATCAGAATATAATCAAAGTTATCATATCAGAATAGCTATCATCAATAACATGACAAACAATAAATATTTAAGAGAATATGGAGGGGAAAGGAATCTTATTACTGTGTGGATATGGAAATCAGCATGAAGAGTTTAAAAAAAAAAAAAACCAAAACAGTATCTGGCCCTGGATTTGTTGCCAGATGTAGTATGTGTGTGGTCTAAACACACATGTAGCTCTCAAGCAAAATAATCACATAACATGCACTTGGGTCACTACTCATTCAAAACTTCCCAGCTTCATTTTTTGTTGTGGGTGGTGTTGATGGACTAGACATCCCTGCACATAAATGACTTGGAGTCAGGATGATTATTAGAGGTATAGGGAAGCTGGGGAGAATACAGAGACTTCCTGGTCTCTTTCAACCAGCATCTTTTTTTATTGAGGATTTTAATCAAAATACTGTAAAAATTATTAAACACGGGAGTCAGGGAAAAAAAACAACAAGGCAGTCACGGATAAGAGAGCCCAAGTCTCCATATGCAGAAGGAGCGTAAAGAAGAGATGTCTTGTCAATCTCACTGTTATGAAACAAAATGACTGACCACACAACTTAGAGAAAGGAAAATTTATTTGCTCATAGTTTTTTGTTTGTTTGGTGGGTGGGTGGGTTGGTGGATTAGTTGGTTGGTTGGTTGGTTGGTTGGTTGGTTGGTTGGTGGGTTGGTTTGTTGGTTGGTGGGTTGGTGTGTTGGTGAGTTGGTGGGTTGGTTGGTGGGTTGGTTGGGGTTGGAGATTCTAGGTTCAGGCCAGGTGAAGCGGTGTCTGAAGATCAGGGAATGGTGGTGGAATGTGAAGAGCGAGCAAGAAAAACTCCACTCTCACATTGTGGAGGCTAGAAGAAGAGAAAAAGACAAAAACAGGAGGAGAGAACCTGATAAAATCTCCCAGGCTGCACCTCCAGAGACCCCTCCCTAGCAATCAAGCCCCCCATCCAACACTGATACCTTTTTTTCTGTGAGAGATAGGAGGCATTCTAAATCCAAACATTGCAGGAGGTGATGGAATTAGAAGGGCAGACTAGTAAAGAGGAAGGAACCACACACAAGGAAGGATGCCCAGAAATCTGTATGAGGATCCCTAAAAGTGGTGGCATACTATTAAGGACCACATGAACAGGGTGAGCATCATGGAGCTAGGTGTTCATGACCCCAGAAGTACAATAATACTAAAAGACCCACTAGTATAGCCAGGCTAAGACCCACATCTCCAGGAGACAACTGAAGGTGGTGCTATCCCTTCCTCTCAAATTGAACTGAAAAGCAAGATTGGGACCTTAGTACACTCTCATTTTATTAAGCCCTGTGCAATAATTCCCATATGTCACTAATCCTTTGCAGTTTATGCTAGCTTGTTGATGATTATTCAACCTTTCTTTGTACTCAAATTTTGTACTTAACATTATCCTGCTCTCCAGCCAGAATTCCACCTCTGATTCATGTTAAAGTGCTTATGTTTTCATTTTGCCTTTCCGCTGGCATTTTAGTGGAAAAATACCTTCTATCTTGGCCTATTTTATTTGGTCTATGTCTCACCTTGTTTGCCAAAAAATTGCTGAGTAAAATAGAGTTTCTTCTTAATTAAGTTATATTAATCTACAGTAATGGTGCACTGTTAATATAGATATGATATAATATCTATATGTTAAAGTAGATATTCTAATAAATCAGAATGTGATTACTTCTAGAAGAGTCTCCATCAAAATATTTTCTTTCCATCATACTTCACAATGAACATGCATCACAATGTGATATATGAGTTCTTGCCTTAGTACTAAAAATTGCTGGCATAATTGCTATACAAAGAATGTTATTCTTTATCTTATTACTTGTGAAACAACATAATTACAGAAAATACTGTTTGTTTACCTATGCATAACATTTCCCAAGTGTGACATAAATGCTAGATTTCTGCTGTAGTATGATTATATTTCAACTGAAATGTCATCCTATTTATTGGATACTATGTGAACAGAGTTGGCTCTGTACAAACACCAATGCTACCTCTTTTTCCCTAAATTCTATTGCATGAGGAATATAGTTTCTCACTTCAAAATATAAAATGTGATGACATTTCTCACAATATTCCACCCTAAATTATATAAAAATTATTTTTAGTAAAATATGTAGCATATTTTTAAAAGAGCACAAAATCTAAAAGTACATCCTCCTGTGAAAGCAGCTGGATACATTCCTAGTGAGCTCTTTTAATGTGTGTAGAAACTTTACTTCATGTTTCAAAATTAGATCTTTACTTTGTGTTTCAAAATTAGATTTTTTTCCATATACTTTTATTAGTTCACTGTAGTTATATGTCATAGTAAGACTCAAAGTGGTACACACATACATGCACATAGCTCTTGGTGTGATTTTCTTTATATTCCTCCCCACTCTTCCTCCTCCCTGTACATGTTAGTGATATTGGTCGTATACCTTCATGTATTTGTCGTATACCTTCATGTATTTATAAGAATATTTGAATTATGTCCTTATTCAGTCTTCGTTTTCCCCCTCCCACCTCTCTGTCTCAGTCCCATCCCATTCTTCTTTTTTTTTTTTTTTTCTTTTCACAATCCATGTGGCAGTGGTTTATTTGGTCTTTTAAACACTGAAAAGAGTTGGCTTTGTGACAATGCTTTTTGAGGGACTGACTCACCTCTCAAAAAGAAAACCCACTCTACGGAATGACAATTTTACCTGCTCATGGCAGAAATAAAATGGAATTGAAACAAAGGACTGAAATTGGAGAATAAACAACAACAACAACAAACCTTGGCTTTTTATAATCGTGACATATGTGGTATTGCCAATAACATAAACTATAGACATTGATACTATTGTTTAACTAGAGAACTATCACTTTCATTGTATAGGAGTAAAGATTAAATTGTAAAGGAAATGAAAATTTGGTTTTTAAGAAGTGAAGCCAAAAGGGCAATTAAGCTTAAGTATGGAAACAAAAGAGGAAAAAAAATCAAAATATAGGTGATCTCACCACTGGAATATAACAATGCAGAAATTGAAGGGATCTTTCTCAAAACTTCCCAGCATTAAACTTCACTTAAAGCTGCTGTTACAGGTGATTATATCCCCAGAGAGATGGCTTCAGTTCTATTTTTTCTTGTTCTATAAAAGGTCCATAGGTACCGTTAAAACATCTATTCTTTGGCTAGAAAAATATTATATTCTTACTTTAAATCTTACACATGAGAAAATCCTCTAGATTACATTACACATTGTGATATTTCTTAAATTAAGGTGTTTGTTTGTTTTTTTTTTTCTTTGCAGTACTGGGGATTGAACCCAGAGGAATTCTTCCTCCGAGCTACACCCCCAGCCCTATTTTTTATTCTTTTATTTTGCAACAGGGTCTGAGTTGCAGAGGGCCTAAGTAGCTGAGGCTGGCCGTGAACCTGCGGTCCTCTTGTCACAGCCTCCCCAGTACTGGAATTACAAGTGTGTGCCACCACGCCTGGCTCTTAAACTTAAATTAAGTTTTAAAAGTCTGTATACATTATTTCTATTGGTTAATGCATCTATTCTTTACAACGCCAAGATTAGTCAGCATATAGTTTGCCTTAAAATAATTATAAATATGTTAAGACCCTGCTTAAAAACCAGACCATTGTAAAATCTTAAATCCAGAATTGAAGGATTTTGAATGCTGCAAATATGAACCTGCAGAAATCCCAGTATGTTAAGCAAAATACAGAAACCACAACAAAAATTAGGATCACTTCTTTAATATACAAAGTCTTTCACAGATAATTATTTTCTTCTCCTTAGTAATCACACATTATTCACAAACAGTAAATTGTTAATGAAAGAGAATTAGGTAAAACTAAAAAAGTACAAATGCCCAATCTCAAAAATTGCACAGTTAAAATATTTTTGCCTCTTTGTTTCAATGCAATGTCCAATTTCACAATGGGCTTTCTTTCGATGTGGAGGAAACACTGCAGCCCAAGATAACAGTACTTCCTTTCAACTGTATTTGATATGTAAAATAGCACCATTGGGCTGATTTTAACAAAAAAGGTTTTAATCTTTCTTAACTAAAGTATAATCCATACAGAATTATATAACAACTACAATAATAATGATGACAATTAAGATTTAAGACCTCTAGTTTGTTTCAGAGTCCTCATTGGCAAGGCAAGGCAAGGTAAATTGTGTCTTGTGGATGGAATCACCTTCCCACCCCATCCCATTCTTCTCTTGGTCTCTCTCCTCTTTATCTGAAGTCCCTTTTGTTTCCTGTTTTCTTTCCAGCTTCCACATATGAAAGAAAATGTTTGATTCTTTACATACTATGAGATTGGGTTCATTCATTTCTTCCCATAAAGGAATTCTATTAACATCACACTTTTAAAGCAATCTTTTGTCATACTGCTCCATACAGTTACTTTCGTCACAAGGTAAGTGTCCAAGTCTGTGTCTCTGTTCTGCGATTCCATATTCTGTCTCATTGTTCTCACACCAATCCTAATTTTTAAATCATTTCACTGGTGCATTATAATTATACAACATGGTGAGATTCAAAGTAATCTCAACACACATGCACACAGTCCTTGGTGTGTTTCTCTCTACATCCCATCCTTCTCCCCCTCCTTTCTCTGCACATGTTAGTGAGATTGGTAATGGTAACTCCATGTATGGACTTAGCATTTCTTGAAGAGTTTCTGTTACCAATCCTCCTTTTTCCACTCCTGCACCACTTCCCACTATTCTACTGGTCTATCGCCTCTTTTATCTGAAGTCCATATATTTATTTGTTTATTTATTCATTCATTCATTCATTTATTCTACTGGGGATTGAACTCAGGAGCATTCTATCTCTGAGTTATACCTCCATCCTTATTTAATGTATTTATTTAGTTAGTTAGTTATTTTTTAAGCAGGCTCTCCTTAAATTGTGGAAGGTTTCACTAAATTACTGAGGCTGGTCACAAATCCTCCCGTCTCAGTGTTCCAAATTCTAGGATTACAAGTGTGGGCCAACATCTGGCTCCTCTCTTATTTTTGGTCTAGCTTCCACCTCTTATAGTAAATATATGACCCTCCACTTTCTGAGAATGACTGATCTCACTTAGCATAATATTCTCCAGTTCCATCCATTTTTTTTCTATAAATGACAATTTTGTTATTTATGGCAGAGTAAAATCTCATTCATCTGTTGATGGATACATGGGCTTGTTCCATACTGTGAATATTGTGATTATGAGCAGCAACAGGAATTTAACACACACATCTTTGCTTTTATTAGGTCATTTTAGTGTCTATACAAGTTTGAACTATATTATCAAGCTCCAAAAGGAAAACATTTGTGAAACTATTTTAATTTTGATGGCTATGGCATTGACCATACGGCCTCAGTATAGCATCGGTCCCCTAAAATCTTGCATAAGTCAGTGGTTTCCTCCAATTTCTTAAAAAGCTTATTTAGCCTCATGATATAAAATCCTCTAAGGATGCTCAACACAACCACTGTTGTCCACATTATTCTCTCTGGTATGGTGTGAATGTGTCCCCCAAGTTCACATGTCAAAACATAATGACCAATGAAACAGTATTATGAGCTCAGGATTTTAGGAGGGGACTAAGTTATGACAGCAGAGTGTCCATGATTGGGATCAGGAATGTGACAAAAGGATTTGAAGGAGTGTTTGGCTCTTCTGCCATGTGAAGACACTGGACAATTCCTTCTATGAGGAATGGGCCTTTTCCAGACACTAAACCTCCTGGTGCCTTGATCTTGGGCTTCCCAGACTATGGAGTATGAGAAAAAATATTTTGTTTATAAGTTATGCAGTCTTGGGCATCTTATTATAGCATCACAGACAAAGTTAGATACATTCAGTCTTACATATGCAATTGGATGTACACTTTGAAAGTCCTGGGAGGGATTAACTGAATGTACAGACAATTTAGTTTAAAATGTCAGCCCTCCTTCCTGCTATAAATTAAAGTTATTTGTTTTATTCTGGAGCGGTACATAGGCAGAGTGGTCAATGAGGCTTCTCAGATAGAACTCTATTTGCTCATAAACTTTACAGAACATTTGGAAATAAATTCACAGTTCAGGAGAAAATAACACCCATGTTATTTGTAGCATGAGAAAAATAAAAGTTACAATAAAACTGTGATAAGATATGAAAGGAAACATTTAAAAATATACTTATATCTGGATTTTCCTTTGTTCCCTTTTTATATGCAGAAATTCCTGGAATATTGTTTGTATTACTTGCATTATTTGTATTAGAATATTGGACTTATGGTTTTCCCCATATTTTTCTTAGGGTTATGTTCCGGACTTCTAAAAATGAGATGAATTAGGAAAGAGGAACTATCATTGCCCACATTTAATATAAGAAAGCTTAAGTGTATTTGAATTGAGATTCAAGAAAATAAAATCTTTTTTTTCTCAATTGAACAGTTTCAGATTAAACAGTAACATGAGACAGAAAAGTGCACAAAACATAAACAGCCAGCTCAGTGAATGATCACAAAGGGGGGACACCTGCGAAGCCAGACAGAATCCTCACTCATGCTCTCTTCCTGGGAACAGATCCTCCCTCACTTCTCAAAGATAAACACTTCCTCACTCCTAGTGGAGTTTAATTTAGCTTGTATTATGTAAGTGGAATTATGCACCATGAATTATTTTGTGGCTCCCTTATTCTTATCTGTATCATACTTATGAGTACCTTTAATTTAGGTTTCTGCTGTGGTTTGGAGGTGGTCTGTGCCCAAGGCTTCATCTGATCAAGTTTGGTCCCCTATGTGGGGTGTACTGGAAGGTCATTAGGTCACTAAGGATAACGACCTCAAAAGAAATTAGTGTTAGTCTTATGGAGTTAGTTTTCATAAGAGAAAGTCATAAAAAGAGCAAGATTAGAACAAGAATTACTGTCTCACCATGTAATCCTTCTCTACTTGTAGGGATTCCACCATGATGTCACCTGCCATACTGTGTCCCAGCCAAGCACTGGCCAAACAAATGGAACCTCCTGATCTTAGACTTTAAGCTTCCCAAACTGTGAGTTAAAGGAACCAGCTTTCTTCATAAGTGCCCAGCTTCAGGCTTTTTTTATAGTACTAGAAACTAGAGCAATGCAGTGCATAAACAGTAGTGTTTTCCTTTACCTGGGCAGAGTAGCTCAAATATAAAGCACTATGGCACATGTGGGAATTTTTCTCTTAGAATTTGGGCTGTTTCCTCTGGCTTTTATAAATAATTCATCAATAATTCTTCTTGTACATATTTTATACTTTTATTGGTACATGGTAATTATATGTCATAGTGAGAATCAAAATGACACTTTCATACCTGCACACAGCAATTCATATATTCATGTTGAGTGCATGCACTGTATGGAAAATGGTGGTTTTTCATGGTTATCTTCCCCAAAGCAGAGTATTCTTACTTCTACTTGTAGCCATTCTTATGGGTTATTAAAAAATAATAATCCTGACCTAGGTATTACAAATAGATAAGAAGATACAAAATATAAGAGCAGAATTAGCACAGATTAAGATTTGAGAAATGGAATCTTATTTCCAAGGATAAAGCAAGTATTGGATCATAATGCTTGGATTTATGACTCGCCATGACCAAAAAATCACAGCAAGATATGCTGAAATGAAAGAGAAAGAAACAGGACCCTTCCAAACACATTCTATGAAGCCAACATCACACTAATACCAAAACCAAATAAAGACAGCTCAAAAAAAGAAAACTATAGGCCTATATCACTGATGAATTTAGATGCAAAACTGCTAAACAAGATACTAGCATTGCGCATTCAAAGCCACATCAAGAAAATTATACACCATGACCAAGTTGGGTTCATCCCAGGGATGCAAGGCTGGTTCAACATTCGAAAAACAATACACGTAATTCACCACATAAACGGACTCAAAGACAAAAATCACATGATCATCTCAATTGATGCTGAAAAAGCATTTGAAAAGATCCAACACCCATTCATGCTAAAAGCACTACAGAGAATTGGAATAGAAGGAACATATCTCAAAATCATAGAGGCAGTATACAATAGGCCAACAGCCAGCATCATATTAAATGGAGAAAAATTGCAAGAGTTCCCACTAAAGACAGGAACAAGACAAGGATTTCCATTATCACCTCTTCTATTTAATATAGTACTTGAGACTCTAGCCAGAGCAATAAGGCAAGAGAAGGAAATCAAAGGGGTAAAAATAGGGAAAGAAGAAGTAAAACTATCACTTTTTGCAGATGACCAAAAAACTTATAGAACTGATCAACAAATTCAGTAAGGTGTCTGGATACAAAATCAATCTTAAAAAATCAGAAGCCTTTTTATATGCCAACCACAAATCAATCGAAAAAGAAATCAAGAAAGCAATTCCACTCACAATAGCACCCCCAAAAATAAAATACTTAGGGATAAACCTAACCAAGGAGATTAAAGACCTCTATAAGGAAAATTATAGAGAGCTGAAGAAAGAAATTGATGAAGACCTTAGGAGATGGAAGGACCTCCCATGCTCTTGGATAGGCAGAATAAATATCAAAATGGCCATCCTCCTAAAACTGATCTACAAATTCAATGCAATACCCATGAAATTGCCAAGGATGCTCCTCACAGACATAGAAAATCAGTCCTTAAATTCATCTGGAAAAACAAAAAGCCCAGGATAGCCAAAGTAGTTCTTAGCAATAAAAATCATGCAGGAGGCATCACAATACCTGACTTCAAACTCTACTACAAAGCCACAGTACTAAAAACAGCATGGTATTGGCACAGAATAGATACATAGACGAATGGAGCAGAATAGAAGACTCAGAAACAGACCCATAGATTTAGAGTCAACTGATTTTTGACAAAGGAGCCAAAAATATACACTGGAAAAAGGATAGCCTCTTTAACAAATGGTGTTGGCAAAACTGGTTAACCATATGCAGGAAACTAGAAATAAACCCCACTTTCTCACCCTGCACAAGAGTCAAATCAAGGTGAATCAAGGACCTGGAAGTCAGACCAGAGACCTTGCAGTTACTTGAAGAGGGCATAGGACCAACACTTGAACACATAGGTACAGGTAAAAACTTTCTCAACAAGACCCCAAAAGCACAAGCAGCTAAAAGGAAGATCAATACATGGGATTGCATTAAACTGAAGAGCTTCTGCAAAGCAAAGGAAACTATCAAGAACCTCAACAGAGAACCTACAGAGTGGGAGAAAATATTTGCCAGTTACACTTCAGATAGAAGTCTAATATCTAGGATATATAAAGAACTCAAGAAAATTGCAACTAAGAAAGCAAATAACCCAATCAAAAAATGGGCAAAGGATCTAAATAGACACTTCACAAAAGAAGAAATACAAATGTCCAATAAATGTATGAGGAAATGTTCCACATCATTGGCAATCAGGGAGATGCAAATCAAAACTACCCTGAGATTTCACCTAACTCCAATCAGAATGGCAATCATAAAAACATGAACAACAACACCTGCTGGCAAGGGTGTGGAGAAGTGGGAACCCTAATACATTGTTGGTGGGAGTGCAAACTTGTGCGACCACTGTGGAAAACAGTATGGAGGATCTTCAGACGAATGGGAGTGAACCTACCATATGACCCAGCAATACCACTACTGGGTATATACCTAAAAGAATGGAAACCAAATTATCAGACCAATGCATGTGTATCTATGTTTATAGCAGCTCAATTCACAATAGCCAAACTATGGAAGCAGCCAAGATGTCCAACCACAGATGAATGGATTACAAAACTATGGGATATGTACACTATGGAATTTTACTCAGCCATAAAGAAGAACAAAATCATGTTCTTTGCAGGGAAATGGATGCAACTGGAAAACATTATGTTAAGTGAGATTAGTCAGTCACAAAGAGTAAAGAAGCATATGTTCTCCCTAATATGCGGAT
>PVLC010013063.1:0-19906 GCA_004027655.1 Graphiurus murinus | reverse complement strand
ATGGATGCATGGGGCAGAGGGACACCCTAAGGCACATATGTACTTACACAATCATATCAAGGTCACTCACTGAAGTGAACCTGAGGGGGAGGGAGGGAGGGAATGGGGTGGGAATTTGGGAAGGGGTCAAATGAGAATTGTGTGCAAATATGTGTTAACAACTTGTACTTAACAAAGATGTATGCTATATTGCACTAATTACTACAATAAAAAATTTTTAAAAATAAAATAAAATAGCATAAGAAATTTCAATGTAAAATGATATGATATCAATAACAAAAGCTACACAAAATGTAAACTGTAAATATAGAAGTATAAATAGATAATAAATTATCAAAACAACTTAGACATTAAACACTAAAAACATGTTTAATATGTTTTTACTATCTTAACTCATTTCAGAAATGCTGAAATTGTTAAAATTTCTATTTATAATTCAATATAATGTTTGTTTTTGGAAAAAGGGAATCAATTTTCAGAAACAGACAGTCACATACTTTGTTCAACAGTTAGTAGAAAGGAGAGGTGCAATGGGAGTTCAGGCATTCATTCTTGCCGATAGCTGTCAGGAAAGCCAGCACAGAAGAGCTCAGCTTACATGAATGCAGTTTAATAGATGTAGGTAAACCAGGCACTGGTGCACACTGGATTCCAGCATGTGGAAGGCTGAGACAGGAGGATTGCAGTCTCAAGGCCAGCTTCAGCAACTTAACAAAATCATTACGAACTTGGGGAGCCCCTGTCTTGGCCACCATTCCCACTGCTATAATTCAAAACGACCGACAACACAACTTAGAGGAAGGAAGATTTGTTCACAATTTTTTTGAAAACTCAAAGTTCAGGCCATGTGAGGCCAGCAACTACAGAGCTCAGGGCATGGGTGTGGAAACCAGAGAGAAGGAGAGAGAAAGGCTCTGCTCTTTTATAATGTCGACCAGAAGCAAGAGAGAGCCAGCAAGGAAGGGGATTCAAAGACAAAGCACAGTCCCAAGGGCCTCATGCCCAGGGACTCATCCTCCCCAGCCACATCCCACCTGCCTAATTCGCCACCCAGTAAATGCATGACACATGCAAGCAATACAACCCTCATAAGTTAATTGTATCAATTTTGGAATTAATGTATGATTTTTTTCAAGAAACATTCTATCTCTAGCCATAGCATACCCTGTTTCAAAATAGAAGATAAATAGAGCTGGGGGTATTATGTTCAGCCTCCAGGAAAGAAAAGAAAGAAAGAAAGAAAGAAAGAAAGAAAGAAAGAAAGAAAGAAAGAGGAGAGAGGAGAGAGGAGGAGAGGAGGAGGAGGAGGAGGAGGAGGAGAGAGAGAGAGAGAGAGAGAGAGAGAGAGAGAGAGAGAGAAGAGAAGAGATGATTAACTGAATCATAAATGAAGGGAACATATTTTATAGATTGTAGCATATAAATCTGAGAAAATTGACAAGTTCTGTCTTTTAGAAACTTGTAGATTGCAAGAAAATAGGATATTGAAAAGGGTCAGAATTGGACTGGAGATATCACAGATTAGTTTTTGGAAGCAATAGTAGCAACAATAATAAGAACGATAATGATAATAATCATAAATAAAAAAAGAGTTTGGAAACTGGTATGAAGAAGTAGGGAAGAACTCATTAAAAAATCATGGTTAGCTTAATTATGGATGTGATTAAATGAGCACTTATCAGTGGCAGAGGGCTGTGCTTATCCTTAAAAAAATGAAGCACTCTTTTCAGCTTTAGCATTTCAAGCCTTGTTAGTTCATTGAGTCTACATTGCTGACTAACTGACTCAAGCCTAGGATATAAACAACAGCAGCAGCAGCAGCAGTAGCAGAAAAAGCAAGGACAGGAGGAGGAAGAGCAGGGAAGAGGCAGGAGGCCCTGTTGTCTTCCATACTGACCTGTTTCTAGTTGGTCAACCTCCAAGACAGCTTCATTAGAAGACTATATTTAAATGGAATTATCTCATTCACTCTTCAGAGACTGAAGAGCCAGGCTGTAATTACTGTGAGCTTGATGACTTCTGGTAATGAAAACAGATTTATTAAATCGTTACTCGGGTCAGTTTTTAGGTATACAAAGTGACCTTCCATTTTTTAGGTATACAAAGTGACCTTCCATTCATAACATTTAAAAAAATCAACACACTTAAATACCTAGTAATGTTATCATATATATGTTTAATTCTTTTTTTTAAAAAAAAGAAGTTTATTGTGTTAGGCAATGTGTCATAAGGAAGTTTTGTTCCTCTGGCCCCATATGTTAAGTATCTTCTACAACATGAAAAGTGGTCTCTGACTGTTGGGGTCTTACCCGGCAGGCCCGGGGAGGCCTAGCCCAAGATGGCGCCTGGCAAGGTGCCAGAGGCAGCCACTGCTGGATGACTGACAAGTGATAACCTTCCTGGAGGAGGGCTGTACCACGTGGGCCCGCATGCACCAGTATGTCAGAGCTAGTGGACAGATAGTGCATGCATAAGAGAAATAGAGAAGGGCATGCAGTAGCCTCATGATCACCTCTATGATTGGTCCCAAGTTTCCACCTCCCCTTTCTGTTAGGCTTATAAGCTTAGCGCTCTTCCTGTTCGGGAGAACAATAAAGAAGCTTGAACCAGCAAGCATTATTGTTGCCTCTCTCTCTGGGCCCCCACGGGAAGGGGTGAAGCGTGGGAGGCAATATCTGACTTTTTTTTCCTTTTCTTTTTTCAGTACTGGGAATTGAGCTCAGAGGCACTCTGCCACTGAGCTATCTCCCCAGTCTATGTTATCCTTTATTTTGAGACAAGTCTAATTAAGTTTCCCAGGCTAGCCTTGAACTTGCAATCCTCCTGTTTCAACCTCCCAAGTACTGGGATTGTGGGCATGTGAAATTACACGACTGGTCTATGACTTCTTAAGGCATTTTGAAGGATGGGAATATGTCTTTCAGAACAGAATAAAAGATGATTAACTCATACAAAGCCCTAGTGATCAATTGTTTATACAAAAGCATACCATGAAAGAATAAATAATGAAATACCAGGGATCCCCAGTAAATTTTTTTTCTTTGTAAGAGAACATCCTGGTGTAATTGTAGACACTTGTAACTGTCCAAGCATCTTTTGGATCACATCATAAATGCAACTGGCTTTGCTTCCTCAGAGTATAGAAAGATACATAATGTATTATATAGTTTTATAACCACTTCATTGTAACAAAGAGTGTGAGCTTCCATTGGAATAGTAGCCATATTACTTTTTTGGAGTGACAATTGTATTTTTATTCAATAGTTTATAAAATTATTAGTGTATTTCTTATTACTCAGTTTTAAATATGACAGCGTGGTAAAAGGAAGGTTAAGTAACATTTTGAAGCTTACTGGCTATGAGTTAGTATGTTGCAGAGCAAATGTTTGAATGAGATTGTGTCTGATTCTTAATACTTAAGGAGTCTGAGTTGTAACTACCAAGAAATAAATAACATCTTAGTTAAGAATAATGGGTGAGGATTTGAAAATAATTTGAGAGTTACTAAGATGAAAATGATGTAATTTTCCCCAAAACATTCAGAAGTAACCTCTTTATTCTATACAAGTTACATATAGTAGAGGGGAGACTAGAAGTGTAAATCCTGTTGAGGGAAATTAATGCCTTGTACTTTTAAGAGCAAGCAACACAATAGAAATATTTATTGCCTCTGGAAAGAGATTTGGGAATCTATAATTTTGTCTGCTCTGCATACAAAGATATCATAACTTAGATGTAAGGTAAGGACTTTGCCCTGATATATTTGATCAAATTTAGAAATCAGCTAAGGATCTTAGCAACTAAAAGCTTACTTTAACCTAACACAAGATCAATAGACACTCCGTAAGAACCAAATGCATTTGTTTTAATTTTGCACATCCATGGTAGGGTAATTTTGTTCCATATAACGTCAAGCTGCTTGAAAAAAAGTGTGCTTCTGGGTTAAGATGAGGAAATTACCAGGTGTGATGGACCATACCTTTTATCCCAGTACTTGAGAGGCTGAGACAGGAGAAATGCAGATTTGAGACAAGCCTCAGCAATTTAGCAAGACCATGTTACAAAATAAAAAGGTCTGGGGGTTGTAGTTAAGAGGTAGCATGATCCTGGGTGAGACTCCTATTCCTATTACCAAAAAAAAAGGTGGTGGTGTGGTGGTGGAATTTCCTCATCCAAAAGTTTATTTTCCATTAGTTTTCCAATCCACTGTTTCTGTTTATTTTTACTTTCAATAGTACTGTTTACTAGAAAGGTGAAATAGCTGTCTTGAAGAACAGAAGAGAATGTAAGAATGTAAGTTTTTTCCAGTGCAGTGTGTGCTTGTGTACCTGAATACTTTGTGCATAAACACAATGACAGACGTGTGTGGTGTGTACTCTTCTGACCAGCGAGGGTCAGGGTCTATGTCTTCATCCTTCTTTCCCTTTGTGTCTGTTTTTTGTTAGTCTGGATTCTGTCTTCCGCAGTCAGCTTCTCCTTTTAAGTTCTTTGTGTTGCAACTTCTTCTGTCTAGGAATTCACAGTGTGTGTGAGAGATAATGATGTTCCAGGCACCAGTACTCTACCATAAACCCTACGGGACAAGCCACCCTCCAAGAAGAAACCTGATTGAAGATGTGAGGCCACTTTAGCAGATCTTTAGCTTCGTCTGTGAGATATACCACTGAAATGCAATGCAGTTCTCAGTCCTACACTGCCTACTGAGAAATTGCCTGAACTGCCACTATTATTTAAATGTGTATCTTTTGAAGGTTATTAAGTGGGTATTATTGTGGTCACTTAGAGCTTAAATTCTAACAATTTTCAAGATGTTTTATGGGAAAAATTGTTTTTTATTTCAAACAAAGCTCATCAAATAAAATTATGAATACTTAAGGAAGAATTTAGAGGCTTTTAGTTATAGAATTAGACTCTTAAATGTCAAAATTATATATATATATATATTTTTTGAAGTAGTGGGGGTTGAACTCAGGGGCAGTCTACCTCCAAGCTACAGCCCCAGCCCTATTTTTATTCTTTATTTTGAAACAGGGTCTCACTAAGTTGTAGAATGCCTCACTAGGTAGCTGAGGCTGGCCCTGAATCCGGATCCTCCAGTCTCAGCCTCCCAAATGCAGGGATTACAAGCGTGTGCCAGCACTTCTGGCTTCAAAATTATATATTAAATCTAAAATGTTCACTGTAATCCTTTTTCTATCATTATATTTCCTTTTTTCATAAATGTGGTCATTTTGGAAACCAACGGATTTCTCACTTATTTTTACAACAATCTCTACTTCTGTTGGAGTTTACCTTATCTCAACCTGGTCCTGGAACCTAGCAGGAGCAAGGGAAAGTATGTGCATGGGAGGAAATTAGTGTTCAAGTCATAAACTACAAACTAATTGTAGGAGAAGCTAAAATGTCTCTTTTCAAAACATTTTTTTCCTATCATGTAGGTCCAGTTTTTTTACCAATAGTTTCTTATCACCTTACTTGTGCATATTTATACTTGCCGTTTCTTTTTCATTGTTATCTCATTGGTGCATTGTGATTATACATCATAGAGAGGTTAAAAGTGACACAAACACACACACACAGCACTTGGCGTGCTTCCCTCCCATCCTACCCACTTCTTCCTCTCCCACACAAGTTAGTGAGATTGGGGGTGACACCTTCATGCACAGACATAGCATTGTTTGACATTTTCCCTTCATCAAGTCTCCTTTTCCCCTCCCACTTCTCACTCCTAACTCCCTCCCACTATCCTATTGATTTCTGAAGTCTCATTTGTTTCCTGTTTTCTCTTGTAAGAGAAAATATACCACCCTTTCCATTCTGAATCTGGCTGACCTCACTTAGCATGATATTCTCTGGTTCTGTCCACTCTTCTACAAATGGCTTGGTTTTGTTCTACTTTAAGGCTGAGTAAAATGCCATTGTGCATATGTGCCACATTTTCTTTATACATCTACCTGTGGACAGACACATAGATTGGTCCCATAATGTAGCTACTGTGAATCAAGCTGCTATAAATGTGGGTATGCATGTATCACTATAGTATTCTGAATTTCATTCTCTGGGAAAGATTCCGAGGAGTGATAAAGCTGGGTCATGTGGTGATTCCATTCCTCATCTTTTGAGGAACTTCCACACTGATCTCCCATCTCCACTTCCATTTGTTTCATGACAAATCCATCTGCATTTTTGAGCAAAATGTTTCTCCAATGTGAGTATTGTTATTGTAGGGTTTTGCATCTGAGTGTCATCTTAATCTCATTTAGGAACTGCACCATGCTATCTCTGTACTTGCTACCACACTTAAATTATGGTAAAGATAATTGTTTTCATTTGCAGAGTTGGGAAGCTGATGTTCTTTGCTCCTTCTTTTTTTTTTTTTTTTTTTTTTTTTGTGGTACTGGGGATTGAACTCAGGGGCATTCTACCTCCGAGCTATACCCCCAGCCCTATTTTTTATTCTTTATTTTGAAACCGGGTCTCACTAAGTTGCGGAGTGCCTCACTAGGTAGCTGAGACTGGCCGCGAACCCGGATCCTCTGGTCTCAGCCTCCCGAATGCTGGGATTACAAGCGTGCGCCACCATGCCCGGCTCTTTGCTCCTTCTTGTGGTTATTCTGGGATTTACTATTTTTTCATAATATTTTAAAAACTTCTGAAACTGAAATTTAGGCTCATTATCATCTGCATCAAATTTCCTTATCAGGCTTGTCTCATAGAACTTCATAAAACAACTGCATATTTTAACTAATTGGTTTCTTCATTATCCTCCAGATACACTATTTTTCTTTCATATTATTCCTTTAGCAAGGACAAAAAGGATGCATGTAAAAAGTTATTGAATTACTGATGAACTTCAAATAGTTTTATTATTAGTGGTAGAGATCAATTAGTATATGTTAATTTAGTATGCAAAATATGTAATAACTTAGTATGGAAAGTTTATACAATTTTTACTTTTTCATAAATCCTATAATAATTGTATTCATTTGAAAAAAAAACAGCTCACTGTTTTAATTTGCATTTTTCTAACCAATAAAATAGACTTTGAGAGTTAATAATTCATTTGAATTTGAAAACTGATAAGTATTATTATTTCCTTTTGTGATGCATTACTTCTAAGGATAGGAACTCTCTATCCAATGTATCCAAAAATTTTTACCTAATCTAACTTATTTATTGTTGAGAGAGGAGGAATTGACTGATTTTTATTTATTGGACTTCTACTTAACCCTATAAACATTTAAAATAATTGTTATATGACCCAAGATGAGACTTTAAATATACATATATACATAGTTAGTAGACTTTTCTTGGTGCACTGTAATTATACATCATAGTGAGTTTCAATGTGATACAAAAATAATGCACACAGCACTTGGTGTGATTCCCTCTGGAGCCCACCCCCCTCATCCCCTTCCCCATTCATGATAGTGGGATTGGTAGTGATACTTTCATATACGGACATGGCATTGTTTAAACTGTTCCTTTCATCAAACCTCCTTTTTCTCCTCCCTACTGTTAGATAGCTAGAAATGAATAAACATGGTAGAAAAAAAAAAAGATAGAGAGAAGCCTTCCCAAAAGGAAATAAAGGAATTGTCCTGTCCAGCTTTGGCTGTAGATTTCCAGTCTATTACATTGTAGCTTTAGATTTCCCACATAACACAATCATGCACAATTTATTAAGCTGTGGCAGGAAACTCAAATTACTATACATAAAAAAGAGGTGGAATTTCTAGGCCATATAAAAAAATCCCACCATGTGGCAGACCAGCCCTTTTTCTTTTGGCCCTCTTTCCTCTTCTCTACTCCTCTTCTCTACTCTAACCAGCTCTGTGGCCCTCCTGTGGAGTCTACTCCATAAATATTTTTCATACCTACCCTATCAGCATCCTCTAGATTAAATCTTTCTTTCTGGGAGATAAGAACCAAGGGAAACTCATGGTATAACATAAGTGGTGCTGTGAGCTGGATATATATACAATGTAAGATGCCAGACCCCTGCTTCTTCCTTCCTCCCCTACTCTGTGGGAAAAGCTGCCACTATCATGCACCTGGCTCTGCTCTTATTGTCTCCCCCCTGCTTTTTTGGATTCTTGGCTGCAGATTCTCCCTGCCATTTTTTTATCCAGTAGGCCAAGCCACTGGTGTCAGCCTATACCCTGAGACTGATCCTCTGCCATTTTTAAATTCTCTGTCATTTGTGGATTCTCCCCAATGCTTTTTGGGTTCTGAAGACCAGATTGCCACATCACTGGTATCTGGCTCTTCCCCCTGACTGTGGTCCTCTACCAATTTTAAACTTCTGGACATTTTTTTAAATTCCATGAACAAGGTGTTCTCCCCCAGCTCTCCTGGCCCCAGATCCCCATTCTCCCTTTTTAGCATCTAGAGTGGGCAGCTCTTTTCCCCTACCCACTCCTCTGCCAGGGAAGGAAAGCAGACAGGTATATCCAAATTTTCCAGTGTGTGGTTCTCAAAATGGTGCCTCCCTGGCTGAATGCTATTTTGTTGTTCTAGGCTGACTCCACTGAACATAGACTGGCATCATTTTAGCATACAGGCAAGCCATCTTTATGGAAGGAAAACTGCCTTCCCCTAACCTCCTTGATGCATTTTAACCCCATTTTTAATTTGCTCCAGGCCACATGATCTTTAAATGTCCAATAAAATGCTTTTTTGACCTAGATAACAAGATTCATGGTTTGCGGAGTGCCTTTAGCAGTAAAAAGTGATTTGAGATACTAACATTTCTTGTCTAATTTCTTGATTTCAGAGGCAACCTGTAACTGTTAAAATTAAATTGGGTGATGAAAAAATACAATGAATGCTTTAAAATGCTCTTGGCTTCTTAAAATCTAAGATAGCCTGGACAAGATGGCTTTGCTTGGGGGTCTTTACTAAAGACAACACAGGCTGCCAAAAATTGGATTTCTAGTCAATGTACAATTTTATATACAAGATTCTGCAATGCCTTGATGTGAAAACTACCAAAAAATCATAAAGTACGTTGTTTTTGTTGAAAAAGGGTAATTTTATCTAAGTTAAACATAGATTTAAGAGAAAACTAAGAGCCGGGCGTGGTGGCACACGCTTGTAATCCCAGCATTCGGGAGGCTGAGACCGGAGGATCTGGGTTCGCGGCCAGCCTCAGCTACCTAGTGAGGCACTCCGCAACTTAGTGAGACTCGGTTTCAAAATAAAGAATAAAAAATAGGGCTGGGGGTATAGCTCGGAGGTAGAACGCCCCTGAGTTCAATCCCCAGTACCACAAAAAAAAAAAAAAAAAAAAAAAAAAAAAAAAAAAAAAAAAAAAAAAAAAGCGAAAACTAAGGCATGGCAAACCAGCCCAGAAACCATTCCTGGAAAAACTTCTGCCTAGCTATGTGTGGGGCCATGGTGCATGTATGATTTACAAGAACAAACCTTTATTAAACTAAAACAATTGCTCCTCCAAGCCCAAGCCTTGGCCTGCCTCAGATTAGTAAGCTTTTCCAACTATACATGATAGAGCAGAAAGGAACTGCCCAGGGAATGTTGACACAATGCCTCAAACCAACAAAATACCCTATAGAGTACTTATTCAAAGGGCTAGATTCTGTGGCTTGGGGATGACCTAGCTGCCTACAAGCTATAGCAGCAACCGCAATCCTAGTGGAAGAGACCTTTAAGATAACACTAGGAAGGCCCCTTAGGGTGTATACCCCTCATCAGGTGGCTTCTCTTCTGGAACTTAAAGGAACTTATTGGCTGACCAGCATCAGATTACTAAGATACCAACCCCTATGTCTAGAAAACCCAGATGTAACCTTGCACAGGTGCACCTCTTTAAATCTAGACATCCTGTTCCCTCTTCCAGAGGAGGACACCACACTCCCTCAACACCGTGAAGAAGTACTAATTTTCTATCGTGCCAGCAGAGAGGACCTCAGGGATCAGTCTTTAGACAACCCTGAGTTTGTTTGGCTTGCCAATGCAGTTCTTTTGTGGATAAGAGAGTCAGAAAAGCTGGCTATGCAATAGTATCTACTTTAGAAATCATTGAAGCTATAAACCTCCCCCCAGTAAGCTCTGCACAACTGGCAGACATAATAGTTTTAACTGAGGACCTTAAATTGAGCAAAGACAAGTGGACAACCTTTTTCACAGACTCCAGGTATGCCCTATTGGTGCTTCAATATTATGCCACTGTCTGGAGAGAGGCTATTTGACTTCCTAAAATACCCCAATCAAGTGTGGCCCGCAGAAAATGGAACTTCTTGAGGCAGTAAAGCTTCCCTGAGAAATTACAGTAGTTCACTGAAAAGGGTATCAAAAAGGAACCAGTCAGGTCATACAGGCCAAATGGGCAGCCAAATCAGTCAACAAGAAACTGGTCTTAACTCCCTCTATAGTGCTTGGCACATATCTCCTCACCTACACCCCTGAGGATATTCTTGGGCCAAGGAATGGGGATACATCCAAGAGATTGATGGATGACTCTGATTGGAAATACAGTGGAAAGTTGTAAAGGGCCTGAATGGCTCCTGTCACTTTGGAAGTGATGAACTTTCTCTCCTTAGAAAAAGGCTATTTAGGGGAAATGGGCTCTCAGACTTTGGAGAGAGTTGTTCAGCCTTGTGAAACTTGTGCTATTAATAATCCTCAAGGAGGAAGGCCATCTCCCTTGATAGTGCCAGTGTAAATACACGCAATATACCCGGGGGAAGACTGGCAGGAAGACTTCACTCAACTATCTCTCTGTTAGGGATTCAGAAATTTGTTGGTATTTGTGGATAATTTTTCAAGCTTGGTGAAAGTATTCCCTACAAAGGCAGAAAAGGCCACTGAAGTGGCTATGGCTTTTCTCCAAGAAATTATCCCCAGATTTGGACTTCCCATGTCCCTTCAAATTGTCTCTGAGGTAACCCAACATGTAACTAAAGCCCTAGAAATGAGATATAAGCCATTCCTCCTGGAGACCCCAAGCCTCAGGAAAGTGGAAAGAGTCAACCATACCCTAAAACCCCATCTCAAAAATCTTTGTCAGAAAACAGCCTTACCATGGAAAAAATACTTCCTCTTGCACTCTTGCAAATAAAGGTTTCACCAACAGCAATGTTAAAATTTTATGTAGTCACTTTCTTCTGATCAGACTTCCCCCTAGATGGGGAATAGGTTACATTTACCCAATATGTAATGGCCCTTGGTCAATACCAACAAGCTCTCCAAGATTTTGGATAACAGATTCTTACCTCCCCTGGGAGCTCAACTAAACTGCTCTACCAATCAGAGTCCATGTTTCTAATTACAACTTAACATGACAACCATCCAGATAATAAACTCACTCTACTTTGGAAAGGTCCCTTTCCTGTGCTTTTACCCACTCCTACAGACATCAAGGTACCTGGAATTGCCACTTGGATCTACCACTCCAGGGTCAAGCTGTGGACCACAACAGATGAAGCTGTTCATTCCCCAGAATTACCCACAAACAACTATACCTGTACAGCCACTGAATACTTCCAGTTCCCTTTCAAAAGACAAATGGATAAGCAGATTCCCTTAAACTTAACACCCCTTGGTTCTCTCTGTCATCCCTATCTTCTTACAATACAATTCTGTAAGATGCTATCTCCACTATGCCTGTCAGCTCCATTTAAATTATAAGAGTTGGACTTGATTACAGGGGACAGAGGGGGAATCTGCATTGTGCTTCAAGGAAATGTTGCTTTTATGTCCACAAAACAAGTCATATAAAAAATATATGACACTTAACAAAAAAGACATCCAACCCCATGGAGCAAGCTACCCGGGAATGGATATCATAAAAACACAATCCTGGCTTTCTCAACTCTTGCCCTTGATGGGGGCCTTTACCCATAATACTCCTACTCTTACTCTTTGATCCTTGTCTCCTAAACCTGACAACAGAATGTGTTCCTTCTCTACTCCAAGCTATCGCACTTCAAATAAAACTCAGGCTGGACTACCAGTCCCTCTCTACAGTGCACACTGGCTACTCTCAGGGAGCTCTGGACCAACTTTCCTTCCAGGAAGGAGCTTCTCCTGTCTAAGCATTCCCTGCCCTGACAGCAAAATCGGGATGCACGCAAGTGTCTACATCCCTACACAGCTTGAAGAAACCACAGAAGATGGACTTTCACCCATGTTTCCTAAATTATTTCAGGGCCTCTAGCTCTTGAGGGGATAATTTTAGGTAGCCAGATAGGAATAAATGAGGCAGGAAAAAAAAAAAACAAAGAAAAAGGACAAAGAGAAGCTTTCCCAAAAGGAAATATAGAAATCGCACTGCCTCGCTGTGGTCAGAGACTTCCAGCCTATTACATTGCAGCTTTAGATTTCTCACATGATACAATCATGCACAGTTCACTAAGCCATGATGAAAAAACCAAATTACTATACATAAAAGGGGTGAAATTTTTAGGTCATATTAAAAAAAAAAAAACACCATGAAGCAGGCCAACCCTTTTTTCTTTTGACTCTCTCTCCTTTACTCCACTTCCAGACTAACCAGCTCTGTGACACTCCTGTGGAATCTACCCAATAAAGCTTTTTCATGCCTATCCTATCAACATTCTATGGATGAAATATTTCTTTCAGGGAGAAAAGAACTGAGGGAAACTCATGATTCATGGTTCTATAACACTCACCTCCCTCCACAATCCCCTTTTACTATTCTACTAGCTTTTCTCCTCATTTATTTGAAACCTCTTTTGTTTTCTATTTTCTTTCTAGCTTTCACTTATGAGAGAAGACCTATCACCCTTGACTTTCTGAAACAGGCTGATTTTTTTTAACCAAACCATAATCCTAACAGAAAATGTAAAAAAGAAAAAAAAAAACAACTCTTATTTTAAAACTTTTAAACAAACAGAGGTCTTATATGCTGAACACTGTCTAGGTATTTTATAGAAAGTATCTTAATTTTGATTTGATGTTTTTCTCAAAAGTTTGTATTTTAATTTGATTAAAATCTTACTTTAACCATCATTACTATGCAATTTAATTTTAATTATAATTCTTTTTGCATTTAAGATCATACTTCCATTTAGCAGGTTATCTCCTAGGTGCTATTTTTACTCAGATTTATATTTATTTCTATGCTGTAATCAATACTTTAAACTATTCTTTAAAACAAAATTTTTGTAAACCCTTGTTGAATTGTTCCTTCAGTAGTCAGAAATTGTGCTGAGTCTCTACACAGGCAGCTCACAGTATTAGCGACATATGTTCAAATAAATACTATGGAGTTGCCAATCTCAAAATGCTACCTTCTTACAAAGGACTTACTCTTGGAAATATTGAGGGAATTTTCTTTATTTCTTTATGAAAATTTTAGCTTTTTGAGAAAATGAAAGCTTAAGAAAATAAAAGCTTATATATCTTATGGTCACCAAAACACAGGCAGAAGGCATATAAAATGTGTTGTTTCCCAGAATTAATGAGTGTATATTCTACAAAGATCTAGAAAAAAGGAGCTCAAAGTCCTCAAACACAAAGTAACAATAGGGAGACAGTCAATAGGGAGTCACCATGACTTGATCAACACAGGACACTATGCATGTATTGGAATATCATACAGTACCCTATTAGTATCTACAATTAATATGTTAGTCAAAAATAAGAAAAGTAAATAAAAACAGCTACCCTTAAGTAAACTTGTTTATAATGATGTTCAAAATGCATTATTTTGTTTGTAATTCACCAACCACCTCTCACTCACTTCGGAGGCCACAGTGCCCTGCAGTCTTGACTTCTGGGAAGGCTGGGGGGTTGGTGGTGACAACAGAGTGGGCAGCAGAGCAAGCAGACTGGTGCACTCTGAACAAGGAGAGTCCAGCCTTCATGGAACTCTGACTGTGGTGATGAAGGGAGGGAAGGCTGAGTAAGAAAGCACACTGAGGATGGGCTCCAAGAGCTACTGTCTAGGACCGCTCAGCACAGGAAGGATGGCAAGGGCTGGTAACGGCTGAGGAATGTGTCTCAGGTGCATTATTGACGAGGTGGTCTTGATAGTCGGTATGATCTGGTCCAGTATATGTCAAAATGGAGGGAATTCGTGATCTGCTTTTTAAATTTAAAAACATAACAGATTTTATAAGCGACAAAAGGCAGAGGTATCATATGGATGGTTTTCATAGAATCCTTAAATATTTTGTTTCTATTTTCTCTTAATTAATGGCTGATCTTACTCAGCACAATATTCTCTAGTTCTATTCATTTTCCTGAAAATGACATAATTCTGTTCTTCTTCATTAATGAGTAAAAATGTGCTTTGTTTATGGACCACATTTTCTTCATTCATTCATCTCCTGATGGACATCTAGTTCCATAATTTGTGTGTTGTAAACTGTGCTGCTATAGTCATGGATATGCATGTATAACTACAGTATTCTGACTTTAATTCTTTTGGAAGATACTGAGGAGTAGTACGGCTGAGTCACGTGGTGGTTCCATTCCTAGTCTTTTAAAGAACCTCCATACTGATCTCTATTGCGGTTGTACTAATTTACAGTTCTGCCAACAGTGTAACAGTTCCTATGTTGATGTGGGTGGGGGGGGACTTCCTATTTTCCCAAATCTTCACCAGCACTTATTATTGTTTGTACTCCTGATGAGTGTCATACTAACCAGAATGAGATGAAATATCACTGATTTGCATTATCATGATTGCTAATGATGGTGAACGTTTTTTTCATATATTTATTGGACAATTGTATTTCTTCTTTTGAGAAGTGTCTATTAAATCCAATTGCATGGGATGTGATTGGGTGTTTTTTAGTATTAATTTTTTGAGGTTTTTATATATTTAGATATTATTACTGTATCAGAGGAGTAGCTGGCAAAAATTAACTCCTGTGTGTGTGTGTGTGTGTGTGTGTGTGTGTGTGTGTGTGTGTGTGTTACTTGGGATTGAACCCAGGGGCATTCTACCTTTGAGATACATCATCCCCAGCCCTTTCCATTTTTTGTTTTGAAACAGGATATTGCTAGATTTCTGAGAGTCTGGTTACATTGCCGAGGCTATCCTCACACCTAAAATCCTCCTATTTCAGCCTCCCAAGCACTAGGATTACAGGAATGTGCCCCCATGCATGGCTGATTTTCTTCCATTCTTTACATTTTCTCTTTAGACTCTTGATTGTTTCCTTTGTTGCACAAAAGATTTTAAATTTGATGCCATCCCATTTATTTGTTCTTGGTTTTATTACATGAATTTTGGAAGTCTTATTAAGGTGGTCTCTATACGTTAGAGAATTAGTCTTATGTTTTCTTTTAGTAATTGCAAATTTTCTGCTCTAATTTTTAGGTCCTTGATCCATCTTGAGTTGAGAAATAAGGGTCTAATTTCATTCTTCTACAAATGGATATCCAGTATTCTGGCAGCATTTGTCAGAGGTTGTACTGTTCTTGCTGAATAAGGCTGCAACTGTTGTCTCCATGCTCTGCCATTGACAAACCAGTATTATTTGAATTTCACTTCTCTTGGGGAATATATGTTTTTCCTCAGATTTTAGGCTACATAGTTACTCTGTGCTTTCAAATCTCTGATGGGTTTCATGAAAACAGATTATTCTGTTGCTATTCCAACTTTTTCATGGATACAGTGGAAAAAAGTGTGTTTCCAAATGTGCAGGCTCTCACTGCTATGCTTCTTTGTGTGTCCATGAGGAACATAATGTGGAAATAGTCATTTGCTATAAATTTTCACAGTCTGTGTCTTATTATCATTCATTTTCAACTTATTTGAGTAAAATATGAGATTTATCTTTTGAAGCAAAGTTTGAGAAATAAACTTTTTTGGAATTGTTTTGACTCACCATCAATTTAAAAAAATTTCCTGAATGTATAATTCTATGTTAACATTTTGTTTCTTCACCCAGTTTTTTGAACATGTAATTCTTTTATATCTGAACTGACATTATTTTGAATATCAGTTGTTCTTTAAAGAGTTCTTTCACTATATGGAATGTTTCTTTTTTCTCTCTCTCTTTCTCTGGACTGTGAATTGAAACAATAGAGTGTTCTACCTCTGAGCTACACCCCTAGCTTTTTAAATTTTAAAAATTTAATTTCATTAAATTCCTGATGGTCTTAATGTGTTGCTGAAACTGGCCTTAAACTTGTAATCCTCCAGTTTCAATCTCCCAAGTACTGGGATTACAGGCATGCACCACCATATATATATATGAGTTTTAGTATCTTTTCTTATCCTTACTTTCAGCACGTTGGCACTTGTGAGACTAGCTTGCTTTTCTTTTTATCTTGTTTTTGGTTCATGTAGTGTCATGGAATTACAGAGTATTTTTTTCACCAAATTTAGAAAATATTTTATCATTATTTCCTGAATGTCTTTATGTGACCTTTTCTTTAAATTATTCTTCTGGGGTGCAAATTATGTAGTTTCTTTGTGACAGGGATCTGATCTGAGAAATGCATCATATTCTCTAGTATTTTCTAATATTTTGACGTACTCATAATGGCTACTTTAAGATTCTTGTTCTGCTAACTTCAAATCTTCAGTCATCTCAATGACCATTTCTATTGGCCACTTTATTCTTTGATATGGATAACATTTTTGTGCTTTTTAAATTGTCTGATTGTTTTTTACAACATTCTTGGACTTTCATATGGTTTGTTGTAAGTCTGAATTATCTTGTCTCTTTTTAAGAGATATTACATTTTTCCTCCTAAGCAGTTAGTTTACTAGTAGCTCAGCAGGATTTTTCTTCAGGCTTGGAGTAGGATTGATTCCTGTTCTGAAGAGTTACCATCCTGCTGTCTTATTTGAGTTGCTTAGTGGGGACTGAGGTCTTTTCACACTGGCTCCTGGAACTCCTATGCCTCCTCTTGCAGTCTACCTCCAGCATCTGCACTCCATTCTCCATCTACAGCTGCTATCCCTGCACAGACAGTATCCCTGGATAATTATCTACAAGAATACTCAGGCATAGTTTTATCTTTGCCTTCTCTTCTATGTTCATTTGTTCCTAGAAAAGTCCTTAGCACATCCAGGTATTTCAGAGTATCTAATTATGATTTCTTTTTCCTCAGTACAATTAGATTAGCATGCGCCCCTTGTGTTCCGCATCTAAGAAATTTGTTCCAACTCTAATAAACTCAGGTAGAAATCCAAAAAGCATGTGAGGCTTGTGTTATGGACTTTCCTTTCCTGGTAAATCACAGTCCAATGCTTCTAACTTTTCAGTGTCTGAAAACATGGTACATTTTTATATATAAGGCTTTATATATTTTTTTTTCAAATAATTGAGAGCTGTAGGAAAATTCAAGTATAGAATTCTATGGCTGTGTATACTGAATTGTGTCTGGTATTTAGCATTCAAAAATAGTACTAAAAGGAATATTATTCAGCAAACATTCATTCATTTATGTTTTGAAAATTTATCTTTGTTGTACATTTCTAAAATTTGGAATATGGAATTAAAGGATAAAGGTAAGTTCTTAGTTTTATAAGATACATCAAACTCTCCTTTATTGTTGTCACACAAAACATTTAGCATTCTAATTTGTGATATTTGAGTTAAAAATACCTTGTAGAAAGCCCACTTATCTTTTAAAAATGATAGCAAAAAGGCAAATGAGAGCAAAATGTATTCAGAACAAAAGGGAAATAAATGCCTTGACAAGTTTCTCTTTTTTGATTTGTCAAAGGTCCCAGTGTCTATAAGTAATTATTACCTTCTTGAAATAAATTATTTTCATTCCATTGCTTTTAAATTGAATAAGTGAATGTAAAATAAATGTTATCTTTTCCGAAACATTTGCTTAAAGATCATTAATTTCTAGTTAAACTATAACTCACATATAATATTTAAGCACTAAAATAATCATTAGCTGCAGATTATTGGTGTAAGGATGAACCTGTTTAAGAAACACTCATCAAAATGCTACTTGGCCATTGTATTCTTTCATGCTAATCAGGTTTTGCCAGCTCTGAGGATTGTTCTTTTGCACCTATCTATTCATACTCCTCATAATTAGGAAGCAGCTGTTCCCAGACTTTTCTGACAGCAGCTGTCAACTGCAGATGGGATGCTGATGATGAAAGAGACGGATTGTTTAATGCCGCTGACAGACCATTGTTTTTATAGAGATTCAATATCTACAGTTTCTATCTAAACCTTATATGTGGTTTATTTTTATCAGATGTGGTGGGGATGGTGAGTCCACTCAGGTGTATAACCATAGCATAGATTTGGTGGTTCAAAATTATAGAAATTCATTTCTCAAAGCTCTGGAGAACATGTTTTGGCTATGGTGACAGACCTTGTCACTGTAACCTCACATTGCTCTGGGTCTCTTTCATCAGGAAATAATCTTCACTCATTAGAGTGCCAGCCTCAGTGCCTAATCACCTTCTCAAAACCCAACCTCATGAGGAGACTAGGGCATAAATTCAGTTCTGCACAGTGAGGGCTTAGGATTTTTTTAATAAAATCAAGAATATATCACTAGGAGTACATGTAGCTTTATCCCATGAATTATCTATATCAAAATCTAACAGTAATGTAATGATTTGGATTTAGAATCTTTTCCTGGTCCTCATGAAAACACAGTAGTAATATTAGAAGCAAGCTTGATTGACAAGTAGGCATCCATGGGAGTGTGGCCTTGGGGATTATATGGTTCCTCATCCCCCTGGTCTCTCTCTTGCTCCTGATCTTTATGATGTGAAAGCAGAGCCCCTTTTAACCATGTATTTTGTGAGTTTTTGGAACTGGTTTGTGAGAGGAACTTGGGAAGCCCAGAATGCTGACAGGCAGATAGTAAAGACTGTGCTCAAGAGATTTTGGAAGGGAAAGATGGATCCATAGGAAAACAGAACAGAGACTACACATGTTACATTCTGCCCCCCCCCCCCAAAATAGCATTGTTCCTATTTGCTGAAACTTTGTGTGAGGCCAAATTTAAAGATAATGGATTAATAAACTGGTAGAAAAAAAAATCCCCAAACAGCAAAATATACAAGCTGTATATGGATATTGATGTCTGCATTTAACCTGTTGTACAGTGAATTTTGGAAGCAAAGCAAAGAGACTTTATAGATTTGCAGTTTGGCCACAAAAAGGCATTATGAAGCTGAGGCCCAGGGAGATGGTGTTGTGAAAGGAAGTATTATTCCTGAGAGGAGGCCAAATATTTTGCATAAAAACAAAGAAAAGGAATGTGGTAAGGCAGTCCATACCAAAGTGTGTAACCATGGAAACAAGGGCCCCAGTAGCCATGATTAAGGTTGGCCCAGAGGCAGCTCTGATTGACAAGGAACAAGTGGTTACTGTTATTAACAAAGGCTCAGTGGCATCTATGATTAAAAAGGGACCAGAAACCTCTGTAATTAAAAAGGGGCCAGCAGCAGTGATTAAAGAAGGCATGATTACCTTTCCTGCTGGCACTTGATTTGGAATTCATGTAATGCTGGCTTTTCTGGAAAAAAAAAATGGGTCATGGAGTTGATGAGGTAGCTTAGAAGTGGAATGTGAGGTAGAAGGAGGTATCAGGAGAATTCATAAAAATATAGTTTTTAGCCTTTTTAAAAAATCTGGAGAGTGTTAATCCAAAACTCCACCCCTTGGGAGTTTTTCCTTTGGTTCGGCCCAAGAGAGACGTACAGCCCAGCCCATCTAAAGCAGCACACACCTGGAAAGAGGAGGAGCCAGCTCTCACCTGGAGCTCAACCTATCAAATACTTGAAACCTGAGAGAGAGGGGCTGGAAATGAGGACCCCGCCCTCTCATATACCCCCTGGATTTCCACGTGTTCCCTCTCTTGGCGCTTGCTCGTGATCGGGGAAACATGCCCTAGGACTTGGTCGTGGGGGACCCCTGTCTCCCTTTTCCTTTTTTTCCTCTGCATCCAAGTTTTTCCTTCCCAGTTTTTTTCC
>PVLC010013062.1:0-42663 GCA_004027655.1 Graphiurus murinus | reverse complement strand
CTCTACAGATAGAGGTCTAATATCTAGGATATACAAAGAACTCAAGAAAATCACAGCTAAGAAAGCAAACAATCCAATCAAAAAATGGGCAAAGGATCTAAACAGACACTTCACAAAAGAAGAAATACAAATGGCCAATAAATGTATGAGGAAATGTTCCACATCATTAGCAATCAGAGAGATGCAAATCAAAACTACCCTGAGATTTCACCTAACTCCAGTCAGAATGGCAATCATAAAAAACATGAACAACAACTGCTGGCGAGGATGTGGAGAAGTGGGAACTCTAATACACTGTTGGTGGGATTGCAAACTAATGCAACCTCTCTGGAAAACAATATGGAGGATCCTCAGACGAATGGGAATGAATCTACCATATGACCCAGCAATACCACTTCTGGGTATCTACCCAAAAGAATGGAAACCAAACTATCAGACCGACGTATGTGCATCTATGTTTATAGCTGCACAATTCACAATAGCCAAACTATGGAACCAGTCAAGATGTCCATCGACAGATGAATGGATTACAAAACTATGGGATATGTACACAATGGAATTTTACTCAGCCATAAAGAAGAACAAAATCATGTTATTTGCAAGGAAATGGAGGCAACTGGAAAACATTATGTTAAGTGAGATTAGCCAGTTACAAAGAGTAAAGAAGCATATGTTCTCCCTAATTTGTGGATGCTAGGGAGAAGATGGGGCATAAGAGGGTCTCCAGATGAAAAAGGAGAGACCCTCGAAAGCAAAGAAGTTGATTTAGCCGAGGGGGTTGGACGGGGGCGGCGGGGGGACACTAATGTATATCAAGGTCACTCACTAAACTGAATTTGAGAGGGAGGGAGGGCGAGGGAGCGGGGTGGGAATTGGGGGAAGGGGTCAAATGAGAATTGTGAGCACATGTATCATTATCAATTTGCACCTAACAAAGATGTATGCTTACAATGTATGAATAAAAATAAAAATTAAAAAATAAATAAATAAATAAAAGTTCTACGAAAAGTTTAATTGGGGTTGCTTCTAAATTAAAGCCAAGAAAAATTTCAAGTTGATTTTGTCTGTTTAGAATTGTCTAAAATAAAGAAAAAGTGTGAATAATATTAGAAAAACTGCCAGACTGAAGATTTTATCTCTATCAAGAAGGTCACCCTGAAGAAAAGAAAGGGGCTTTGCTCCTTTTTGCATGAAGGATATGTTCTGAGAATTATTGACATCGGCTACTATTTATCCATGTAAGTTTTGTAATAATTATTTTGAGAGGTCTAAAATACGTGGTATAAGTATGATAAATGCATTGAAGGTGTGTATTCATTATCTCTGACTGCATTGAAAAACCTACCCCCAAATTTAAGAGCTTAAAACAACCTATATCATCTCACACTATTGCTAAGGTTGGGAATCCAGGAGTGGCTTAGTTGGCTGGTTCTGACTCACAAGATTATCATCAAGCTGTCACTGGGACTGAAATCTCTGAAGGCTTAGCAGGAGCTGGAAAATCTGCTCCCAGGCTTCTTCACATGTTTGCTGACAGGCCCCAGGTCCTTATCACCTGAGAGTCTTACTCTATGGCACTTGACTTCCTTTAGAATAAGTGATGAGAGATGAAGCTATGTCTTCTATAACCTAACCTTAAAAGTGACATACTATCATTTCTGCCATGTTCTATTTGTCACACAGATGAATTCTGGTACAATGGGAGGAGGCAATACAAGGGTGTGAATATCAGGAGGAGACCATCTTGGGAACTGGTTTCCAAGGTCTGCTCCCAGGGACCCCATGAATCATGTCCTTCCCACATATAAGACACGTTCACTCCATTCTAATACTTATAAAATTTTCATTCCATTACAGCATTGGCTCAAAATCCAGTGTCATCATTTAAATCAGGTCCAGGTGCACATGAGGTCCCTTAGGTATAGTTCCTTAAATATAGTTCCTTGAGCAGAGTTCCTCTCAATCTAAAAAGAGACAACATACATACACTCAGCATATAATCATGGGGCAGGAATAGGATAAACACCACATGTGCTATTATTCAAAAAGGAAATAAATTGGAGACACATCGGAGTCTCCATAGCAGCTCTGAAATCCAGCCAGGAATATGTCGAATTGGCTTAGGGTTCAGTCCTACTCTTACCCAGGAGTTATTCTCCGTGGTTCTTGGCTACACCTTCTGAGTTACTCTTTCTTAACCATGAAAGTTAGCATATGTATTTAGCTAAAAAGTTTTCTCAACTGCAGTACAATGGGGGTGGAGTAGGCACAAAGGCCTCTTTTTATTCTGTACTGTCTGTCCTATTGAGTTCTTGTTGGCATATTCTGCTGATGTAATTATTTTAAAATGTTTGTGAATCTCCTGTGGATTTTATTGGGTCCATTCCATTAGACAAAAGTCACACGCACAAATCTTTGATAATTCCTTTTCCACCTTGTGATTCTGCTGAGGGATGATACACTTAAGCTCCTTAGGAACCCAGTTTTTAAAGGAATCTAGAATTCACAGCCTTAAAACTTTAGAGGTTTAATATGGCTTAGAGGTGGAGTCTCCTCCAAAGGCCCATGTGTTCAAGTTGGTCCCCTGAGTGGTGCTGTTGGGAGGTGGGGGTGTGGAGCTAAATGGGAGGTCCTTAGGTCATGGAGGCTTACTCTCAAAGGGGATTGTGGGATCCTGGTCTCTCTTACTCTGCTCCTGGTTGGAGATATAATCATTTGCTTGCTCCTGACACACACTCCCTGCACTATCATGCACCTTGAGGTGATGCAGTCAAGGAGTGGTCCTTGCTGAGCCTGTCCTACATGATTTGGACTTTGAACCTTCAAAATTATGTGCTAAATATACCTTTGATCTTTATTAGTTAGTTGTGTTGGGTATTTATTTGTAGTAATGCAGAGCTAACTAATGCAAAGGCTTTTTGTGTGTCTCATTTGGTACTTGAGGCACTACTGTTGAACTTTCTGAAGTCCTAACAAAAGATTTTATAGTCATTCCCTTAGCTTCATCTTTAGGCCATGTTTCCATGAAGGTGCCCTGGAATTGACCTTTGCTCTTAAGGCATTTATTAATTTTAGTATTGTTTACTATCTGTGGAAGCTGGAAATCACTACAATTAGCAAGTCCTGTCTCCTTCTATTTAACAGTTCTTCCTCCAGTTTCTCTTTCTCCTCTTGCATTTTATTATAAAGGAGTAGAAAAATCAGGTAGCACCTTCAGGATTCTCGATAGAAATTTCCTTAGATTACCTAGTTCATCATATACCTTTTCCATCTTCCACATTACTGCAGATAACATTATTTCTAAGATTTCTGTCAATACATAGAAAGGATTCCTTACCTTCTGTTTTCAACAAGATTTTTCTCATTTTCTTTTGAGCCTCAAGCAGCAGCGTGGTCAGAGCCAGGCTCCACTTCTCATCTTCTTGATCTGTGGTCCCCAACACAGTCTTCTCCATTTTGATTTCTCAAAATGAACTGTACACTAGGAACAATATATTTAACTTATTCTCATATCTGTGTATGTCAAAGGCAGGTGAAGGTGTTAACCTTTCAGGGGAAATATTACAACTACCAATTTGCAATGAGCTAGCTTTTTTTCTTCCATAAAAGAATTTAGAAAATGTTCTGCACACTAAATATCTGGCTTTCCCTCCCTCCATACCCACTTTCCCTTCTCACTGCCCAGGAGGTCGGCACATGTGAACTATGTCAATGGGCTCCCTTCCCTCTGACTTTCATTGGGTTCGTGCTCCCCAATGGAGAGCAGAGGGTGGAAGGAGGTTTTCCTAATTCTCTTTCTGTAGGGTCATGGTCAAAAATGATTGCATCCTCTACAAGGGGCATGACAAGCTCCCAAGACAGCTGCTCTGAATGAACTTGTGCTGCCAGGTTTCACAAGCTTCTTCTTCTTCTGTCCCTTCAGGCCTAGGGGCAGTGATAGCCCTCAAAATCCTGCCCTATTCTTGTGGTTTCTATCTACAACTTTGAAAACAATCCCCTTATTACTACTGCCTTGAATTATCCTCATTTGAGTGTGCTATTTGTTGCTGAGACCCTAGGTGAACATCAATTTAAGTACCATTTATAGTTTTGCTCTCTTGGAGCAAGCCCAGGTGGCTTAACTTGAAGCTCACATATCCCTCTTAGAAATTAGTAACTTCATAGAATTCCCACTGTTGTCCAGATGGTCAGGTCTACACAATCGCTCTTGGTTTGCAAAACACTCCCATATGTTAGGCTTGGTAGGTAGACAAAATGGCAAGAGAACTTGGGAGGTGCTGCTGGCAAAGTTCCTATCATGAAAACTGCTGCTAAGTCTTAGAACTCCACATTTTTCCCCTTAGATTAGGCACTTATTCTAATAGGAGGTAAATTATCCCTGGAAGAAAGACAGAGATAAAGTTGTCAATCAAAGACTTTTGTGTTAAATGAGTTTCAGATGTTTTCTATTTTGGCAGCTAGCTGCAAGCCTAGTTTGAGAAAGGAGAAGATAAAAATCTATCTAGATTCTAGAATAATGGTTCTCAAGGTGTGTGGGGAAGATGGTTTTCACTGTCTTCTGGAGGGCATGTTGGAAATTGTGGGGAGTCTTTGATTATGGGCCAAGGGCCATGGATGCGTGCCTGCCTGTAATGAAAGGGATGATCCCACACAACAGAGAACAACCCCCAGGAACTTTAATGTTTCAAGAACACTTACATTGCTGAAAAACCTGTTTGTAATTACCAGGCAAAGGACTTATGTTGAGAGAGCGACAGAGAGAGAAAGAGGAAGGAAGGAAGGAAGAAAGGAAGGAAGGAAGGAAGGAAGGAAGGAAGGAAGGAAGGAAGGAAGGAAGGAGATTGTGTATGGCTTTAATATTCACTGAAATTTTTAGGAATGTAACTGCCACATAAGTTGAGGAATGATCATGTATTGTTCTGTTTTAATTTTACCAAGTTGGTCATTATTTGAGAAAAGTAACACAACTACCAGCCTACATTCATAGCTTTATCATTTCAAGGTGATTCCACAAAAACACTCAAGTGCCCAACAGACAATTTCATCATGTCCTAATTCAGTAGAGTTGTATTCTACCACACATACTGGACTTTATAAAGATAATCTCCCTATGCAAATTTTTAAAAAATCAATGTAATACACCAATCAAAATAAGGTAGATATAAAGAAAGTAGTTACAACTATTTCATAATCAAAGTACTAATTGTGGAAATGGGCATTAAATCTGATTGATTTGAGACCCACAGACCTAGAGTGAAGTGTTCTGATGGCTGGGGAGGACCACTTTGGAGGATGTCCTCTGAAGGAAAATCCTTCTTGGGGGAAAGTGCCAGGATGGCAGTTACGTGGGGAGAAATAGAAGGAAGGCCAGTGGGCATTAGGTGCCTTCTAGACTGTGTGAGGACCCTGATACACAATGGGCCTTATTATTTATTAATGCTATGCACTGTTTTTTTGTTTTTGTTTTTGTTTTTGCAGTACTGGGGATTGAACTCAGGAGCATTATACCTTCGCACTATACCCCCAGCCCTATTTTTTATTCTTTGTTTTGAAACTAGGTCTCACTAAGTTACGGAGGGCCTCACTAGGTAGCTAAGGCTGGCCACAAACCCGGATCCTCCGGTCTCAGCCTCCCAAATGCTGGGATTACAGGTGTGCGTCACCACGCCCGGCTTGCACTGTTTTTTAAAATTGTTTTCAAAGCCCTGTTGCATTAATCTCCCATTATCACTTGGCAAATAATAGGTATTCAATGAATATTAAAAAGAGTCACTCAACAAAAATCTCCTTTAATATATTAAGGATACTATGACTTATTTCTTGAAACACTGATAACAAGCACCTTTATTTGTAGCTTCTTTACAAAGAGATCCTGTAATATTTTCATCAGGTTTTGTAACTTTGGTGGGTATAATTTCCCATGTAACATCAAATCTGAGTCTGTAGCCTAAACAGCTAGATGAAAGGTTATTTAGCCAAACTGAGGGCTCCAAGGGCCAAAATAAAGCAGAATTTATTTATTATAACTTATATTATTATATACATCATATTTTACTTATTTACAAGTTAGGAAATTGGCACTTTTTAATGTCCTGTGTGAATAACAGGGATTAGTTAAATCATCTGGAAACATTTGTGTATGTATATATGTATTTATTTATTTATTTATTTATTTATTTATTTATTTATGTGTGTGGCACTGGGGATTGAACCCAGGGGCATTCTACCTCCAAGCTACTCCCTCACTAGCCCTATTTTATTTTTATTTTGAAACAGGGTCACACTAGATTAATGAGAATCTCACTATTTGCTGAGGTTGTCCTTGAACTTTCAATCCTCCTGTCTTAGCCTCCCAAGTACTGGGATTACAAAAATGCACCACTATGTCTGGCTGTGCTATTTTATTAAAAAGGAAACCTTAATGAGTGCTGTAGCCTGAACCCACCCACTTCCCCTGACTAGCTCTTATTCATCCTTGAGCTCTCAAGGCCTTCCCTGGTCCCCTCCTCCACCCCTCCCCCAAGTCTAGGGTAGGGATCCTTCATCTAGCTTCCTTAGCATCCAGCACATGGTCACAAAAAGGGTGGTTGCTTGATTACTTGTGTGTTTCTCCTACTAGACTCTGGAAGTTTATTTGTTGTTTCTTTCATATCTGGCTCACAAAAGGTTGCCAGTGCTTAGTTACTCATTCAACAAATGGAAATACTGACTCACAGTTCCCTGTTCCACTGAACAGCCAAGAAGGACAGGTGCACCCTCACAAGTTGTCTCTGTCCATTTCTGTTTCTGTAATCGACACCACGGGTATGTTACAAAGAAAAGAGGTTTATTTGGCTCATGGTTTTTGTCCAAAGTTGAGGGAGCACAACTGGTGATGACTTGCTTGCTGACTGAGTCCTAATCACCTCTTAAAGGTTCCTCTGGGTCCCACCTCTTAGTATCTCATAGTGGGGATTAAATTTCAACATGAATTCCAGAAGGGACAGACCATATTCAAACCATAGCACACCTGGTTCCCACCGAACACCATCTGATGCAACTTCTACGCTTCCTACACCTGTCCTCCAGCCCCAAGGCTCCTCTGCTGTGTCCATCAACTCCACCATCACTCACTCAGAGGCTGGATTGTTCAGTTTAGCACAGAGGTTCTCAAACTTTAGCAGTCTCTAAAGTCTCTAATTCAGGACGTCTGAGGTAAAGTCCAAGAATTTTCATTTTGAACCATTCCCCAAGTGATGCTGGGGCTGCTGCTCTGGAGACCACACTTGGAGAATTGCTAGTCTGGCAGAAACACGTTTCAGTCACTGTTATCCCTGTACTGGGTACTGGTCTTTAAAGATATCTCCATTTATTAATTTAAAAATATTAGTCTCCTATCATAGAACATTTGCAGATATCAGGACATAGATAGAATCTATAGTACTAACAGCCTCCTGAATATATCTTACTTCTTTAAGACGAATCTGGTTTTGTCCTTGAGGTTAGGCTAGGGAGTCAAAGGGCTGCTTTCAATGAAATAGCCAACTTGAGATCTGGCATGAAGTAGAACTTTCTAGGCTCCAAGGTTCACTCATCCTTGTGAAGATCTGCTCACAGTAATGCCCACCTCTTTGCCCTGCTTTAATGGGGACTTCACCATTATAACAACTTTGGCTAAATCTGAGGATATTTCAATGCATCGGCCTATTTTCCAAAACATTTGTCTTTCTTAATATTTATTTATTTATTTATTTATTTATTTATTTACTTATTTATTTATTTATTTATTTATTTACTTATTTATTTATTGCTTGCTTGCTTGCTAGGGATTGACCCCAGGGGCATTCTGCATCTGAGCTACAACTCCAGCTCTATTTTATTTTTTATTTTTAAACAGGGTCTCACTAAGTTGCTGAGACTGGCCACGGACCTTCGATACTCCTGTCTCAGCTTCCAAAGTACAAGGATTAAGGTGTGTACCACCCTCACCCAGCTAAAACATTTGTTATTTATTTCACATTTAATTATCATTTATTGCCTGCCAGGAACAAAATTTCTGGTGAGATGTGGAGTTGAAATGTAATATATTTTAGTTATGTTACCTGTGTGATTTTTTTCTTTCTTTTTTTTTTTAAGAGAGCTCTCTTAAAAAATATTGATTAGATATTCTTTAGCTCTGACCATACTTGCCTAAGCAGCTATTTTCCTTTTTCCTTTAGTATGTACTTTTCCTTTCTATATTTGAACTCCTTCAAGGAAGGGTAGTTTACAATAGAGTAATATTTTTGAAATAAGAACTAATGCTTCCTCTTCTGGGCAGTCCAGACCAGACCAAATATTCTCTCAGAAGGATTTCTGCTCCAAAGAATGACTAGGAAAGAGCATAGAGAGCCATCCAGATGAGGGAACACACCTGAGGGAGTCCGCAACAGAGGGTCAATCAGGAGAGCGAAGCCAGATGGGATTTCCAGAACAGATCACTTTTTCTTTTCCCATTACCAACTGTGGTCCAAATGGGGACTAAATACAGAAAAGATATTATTATTATTATCATCATCATCATCATCATTATTTTGGTAGTAGGGATTGAACACAGAGACATTCTACATCCAAGCTATACTCCCAGCCCTATTTTATTTTTTATTTAGTAACAGGATCTCATTAGATTGGTGAGGCTGGCCTCGAATCTGCAATCCTTCTGTCTCAGCCTCCCAAGTACTGAGATTACAGGCGTGTGCAACCATTCCTGGCAAGATAGGGATCTTTCTTAAATTTAAGAATGACTTCCTGCACACCTGAGTTTGAGGGTGGGACCCACACACACAAGCTCATATATGTCCAATAGGATAGAATTTCTTAAGTTATGACTTTGTGGTTTCTTTAATAATCAAAGTACAATAATTGAGACTATTCTTTAGGCGATATTCAACCTACTGCCCTCTATTCCTTGAAAAAGCATTTTGAGCATCCAAACTGTATATATAATGAACAACTGAAAATTCACCACTATGCTTGATAAATACATTTTAAATACACTTAAAACTCTGTTTTTAGCCCAATCTTATCTCCACTTCTCAGAGTAAATATAGCCAAGCATGTCTTATATTATCTATATAAATAAGTTTCTATAAACAATAGAGATTATAGTTCACTCAATAATTGTGTTGAGACATGCATATTGAAACACAGTTTCAATTCACTAAACTATAGGATTATTGCCATAACTTGCCTAGCATTTTCCCAATTGCTTGCAATATCATTTTCAATGTTTTGCTTTCATAAGGAAAAATTAAATGAGTACTTCTATAAATGTCAACTTGCACGCATGTGCAAAACTTTAAGACATACACTACAAATAATATTGCTGGACAGTGGGATGTGTACACCCCCCTGTTTTTCTAAATATGGCCAGGTTGCTATCTAAAGTGGTTGTGTCAAGTTAATATGTTACCCTCGTCTATAAATAGCTTGCTTGATTGTTTGCCCATCTTTCTTTCGAACTTATTTATTGTTTTGTAAGAGCCTTCACTTTTTTTTTATCAACTATGTGTTGCAAATATATCTTTACACATTTATATCTTTAGCCTTCTGGAATTTATTTGTGTATTGGTGTGAGGTAGAGCTCTAATTTATTTTATTTTTATGTATAGATAACCATTTTCCCAGTGAGATTTAACCAGTAGTCCTTTCCCCCACTGACCTGTAAAACCATATCTGTCCTGTTAGATGTATCAAGATATATGGAGTCTGGTTCTAGACTCTGTTCTGTTTCACTAGTCCATTCATTTCTTATTTTAAAGTGATGGTAAATAAAGTAATCTAGCAAATTCATTCTCCTCAATACCTTCTGGATGATCCCAACATTTCAACTTCATGTAGTTCTTTGTTCTTCTGTAGAAATATGTCAATTAGTCAAGGTCCGCAAAGAACAAAAACAAAAACAAAATTCTGTTATGTGTCAAACTAAATTTCAAAATCAAATAGTTTTTTAACAACCTAATTCCTTGTAACTAGTTCACTTACCGCGATTTGAAGCATTTATAGCTAGAAGAAATGTACATTTGTTTGAGATTCTAAAGTCCTGGGAACAGCTGTAGTGATACTTCCTGGAACCACTTCTATAGTAGCTTTGAGAGAGAATGCCTTGGCCAAAAACCTTATTTTTCTAATCCCAGGGAAGATACTAACTCAGCAGTTGTTGTGTGTTGCTCCAAATGATTTGCCCAAAGACCTCCCACTGAGCTCTCCATAAACTTGCAGCTTGAATTACTCCGTGAGGTCACTCCAAGCAGGCTTACGGGCAGATGACCAAACCTTGACACAGGCTGTAATCAGATTCCAAAACAAGTACACACACATAGCCTCTTCCTTGTCTATAGCTTCAACCTCTGGTCTGTAACAACAAGGAGAAACTCCAAATAGGGAATATTTCAAATCAACCTGATTTTCAAATAATTAAGTTTCAGACACGTTTTAGAACAGCCTTTGCAAAAAGTCTATAGCCATATATATTTTTTCTTTTACAACAAGATTAAGTAACAAGTTCCCTATTTTGTTTCTAGAATTCTAAATTTAGAGTAATTTCCAACTAGATCTAAAACAGGAAGGAAACTGAGAGATAATCTAGTTCAGTGATGGTTTCCAACCGTGACGATACCTGTGTGGCTTTTAAAAAATCTCAGTGCCTGACTGCACACTCAGAGCAGCTACGTAATATTGGGACAAGAGATCCAAGTATCAGTATTTTTTTCAATGCTCCTAGGGTAATTTTATTGTACAACCCAGGTTGAGAGATCCATTGGATCCATTGGCCTAATTCAAACATTTAGCACATTAAGAAAATGAGGTTTAGAGAGATTAAGTGACATATAATTATGTTTTAAGCTTGCACTATTTAATATAGTAGCCACTACTATATGTGACTCTTTAAATTTAAATTTATTAGAATTAAATAAAATTAAAAATTGAGTTCCTTAGTCACACTTTGAAGGGCTCACCACCCCCATGTGGCCACTGGCTCCCTATTAGGCAGTTCAAGTGCAGACATTTCAAACTTCATCACAGTAAGTTCTTTGGATATTGCTGTAATAGAAGTATTTATATATGTTTTTAAAAAATCTTTCTTAGCATAGCAGAAGACCATCTTATGCCTTTCTATAACTCAGGTTTGATTTCTATCTAGGCATTGAGTGACTTCAAAAGAATTATGAGCCATTATTCCACAATGCTTAGTATAATAAAATATTTTTAAAGCAAAAATAGCTCAACAAGGCTGGGATGGTGGCGCACGCTTGTAATCCCAGCATTTGGGAGGCTGAGACCAGAGGATCCGGGTTGCATTCTGCAACTTAGTGAGACCCTGTTTTAAAATAAAGAACAAAAAATAGGGCTGGGGGTGTAGCTCAGAGGTAGAATGCCCCTGAATTCAATCCCCAGTACTGCAAAAAAAAAAAAAGCTCAACAGTAGTATGTGCCTGATGTCACAATAAAAGTAACAGCTGCCAAATGTGGTGGCGCCTTTCTGTGGTCCTAGTACTTGAGAGGCTGAGACAGGAAGATCGCAGGCTCAAGGTCAGCCTGCCTCAGCAACTTAGTAAGAACCTGTTTAAAAAAAATTAAAAGGTCTGGGGGTATGTAGCTTAGAGATAGAACACTCCTGGGTTCAATACCCAGTATATATATCCCAATATATATATATATAAATAAAAAAAAAATATATATATATACATATATTTTTTAATAGCTTCTTAGGTAAGTGCCTCAAATCCACCCCCACTCTACCTCTCTAGATCAATGGATAATGACCCAGAAGGCCAGTTTATTTTTTTTCATTGGCAAGGAAAACATATTGGGGGAAAGAAGTCAGGAGCTACAATTTCCAGAGACTGGTTCATCAAGCTCAAGGCTAAGTCACAAGCCAGTATGCCCAGGTATACACCTGGCTCAAGGTGTATAAGAAAGAAATTAGTAGAGGACAATCCCGTCCTTCTTTGGAACCCCAAACAAGGCACAGTATAACATAAACATGCCATGAGTCAAAGATTTCATAGAGTAGGTATAGGTGCTAGAGGGATTTTAATCTGTTGGGTAGGTTGTATTTTTGTCACCAAGACCATTTAGAAAAATATCAACATTTATTAACTTTGTTTTTTCAGTTGTGTTATGAAACTGAAACTTAATGCCACTGTTCCTTGTGAATACAGTGTTCCCTGTCATGCAGTGCAATGTTTCACGTTCCCAAGTGTATTGCGTGAAGCTGTGAGACAGTCATGCCTAAGTTTGAATGGGAGGAATCCAGAAAGCAAATAGTATGACAATAAGCCAATTTTGGTGGTTGCAGAGCTCTAGGCGCTGTTCTAAGCATTTTACATAGATTACATCACTTAATTCTCACAACAAACTCACCATGAGGTAAGTGCTATTATTATTCTCCTTTTACAGATGAACCCAAGGGACCAAGAAGTTAAGTAATTTACTGAAAGTCACACAGCTAGGAAGCGGTAGAATTGAACTTCCAACCCCGGCAGTCCTAACCTCAGAGCACAGCATTTTGACTGCCATTTTCAACATGTATTTGCTTCACAAAAAGGTTATACTTGACTTGTCAAGGTCAAGATCAAAGACATTGGAACTGGCAATTTGGGAAAAAGAACTCTACCTGGCAGAAAGGTATGGATGTGGGTTTGTAGAGTCCTGATCCCAGGTTTTCCACAATTACTCTGTTGAGGAGACCCCCTCATCCCCACTTTAACACTTCTGTCTCCTACTCTCTGACACCACAACCCCCCCACTCCCCTACCACCTTGTTTTTCAAGGGCAAGAGTAGTTGCAACAACAACAAAAAGCGATTACTGGAGACCAGGAGAGAAAGCAGGAAGGCATAAAACAAAACAGCAGTAGCTGCAGGCGCTTCTCAAGTGGTTACACAATATTCCCTAGTGTCTGGGCCCTGGATACACTCGGGGGAGTAAGGTTTCTGGGCACAAGGCAGGTGGCCGAGATGGATAGATATCTGCATTAATTAGACCATTACATAAAACATCACCTCTCTTAAGGCCATATTGTCTCACTCGTAACCTTTACAAATCTCAGCATGTTTTCACATTTCATCTACAAATATAAACAAAAAACACAGTCTATCCCAGTGCTCCTGGTTTCCCAGCCTAAGAAAATCAAATCACTTTCTCACCCAGATAGCAGCCCGATGTTCTTACCAGCATCACAGTGTTCTTTGGATCTTTTCTACCCACTCAGTTGCTGTGCTATAGACTAATGCAACCTTCTCATGTTGCCTAGCATTGAGTCTTTTGGACTTGCTCCCTTCCCTCCTGCTACAAGAATTACATGTTTAAAAAAATATTTAATTTTTAATAGCAGTTCTAGGTTCACTACAGAACTAAGCAGAAAGTATAGAGTTCCTATATATCCCCTGCATGCCTGTTATTCAGTGTCCCCCACTACAGACATCCCACACCAGATGGTACGTTTGTTACAATGAACCCAGTTGACATTTCATTGTGAATCAAAGTCCACACTTTACATAGAGCTCACTCTTGGTATTGTACATTATGGGTCTAGACAAATATAACATGACATGTAACAGCCAGTTGTGGTGGCACACATGGGAGGCTGAGACAGGAAGATCGCAGATTTGAGGTCAGCTTCAGCAAGTTAGTGAGACCCTATTTCAAAAATAAAAAATAAAATAGGGCTGGGGATGTGGTTCACAGGTAGAATGACTCTGGGTTCAACCTCCAGTCCAAAAAAAAAAAAAAAAAAAGACATTTACCTACCATTGTAGTATTATTCAATTATTTGTTTTTAAAAGGCATATCTTAGTGTTTCTGCTTATACTTTTTAATCTACTTTATATTTAGAGCAGTTTTAGATTCAAAGCAAAACTGAGCATAAAGTACAGAGTCCCCCTATATATACCCTCTCCCCACACATGCACAGCCTTCCCCACCATCAGTATCCTGCAGCAGCCTGGTACATTTGTTACAACTGATGATCCTTCATGGATATATCATTATCATCCAAAGTCCATCATTTACATTAGGGTTCACTCTTGATTGTATGGGTTTTGAACAAATGTTTCATGGCATGTATCTAGTATTATAATATTATATGAAATAGTTCCATTGCCCTAAAAATCCTTTGTGCCCCACAGAGTCATCCTTCCCCCCCTCCTAGCCCCTGGAAATCACTGAATATTTTACTGTCTCCATACTCTTGCCTTCTCCAGAATGTTGCATAGTTGGAATTATATTAATATGTAGGTTTTTAGATTGGCTTCTTTCATGTGGTAAAGTGCATTTAAGGTTTCTCCATGCCTTTTCACACTTGATAGCTCATTTCTTTGGAGCCCTGAATAATACTCCATTGTCAAAATGTATCACAGTTTATTTACCCACTCACCTATTGAAGGTTATTTTGGTTGTTTCCAGGCTTGGAAATTAGGAATAAAGCTACTGTAAACTTCTACGTGCAAAGTTTTGTGTGTCCACGAATGTGGACTCATTGGGTTAAATACCAAGGAGTACAACTACTGATACCAAGGATTTTACATTGCCTTCAAGATATATTTAGGTATATACCACTTCAATTTTATAATTAAATGCAGCTGTGCATATCTAAATTTGATTTTTTTTATGTCTTAGGGTGTGTGTGTGCGCCCACGGGTGTGCGTGTATGTGTGCATGTGTGTGTGTTTCTATAACAGAACATGATAGTCTGGGTAATTTATAAAGAATAAAAATTTATTTCATAAGGGTGGAGCTCTCGTGAACTAAACATCTCCCCAAGGGCCACACTTCCTACTTATAATGAGGAATAAAGTTCCAAAACGAATTTTGGAGAAGACACAAGGTTCAAACTATTGCAGATACCATGTGTACACTTTGCCCTGAGAGTCCCCACCTGTTATTGTTTGGTCATTCAGAGATAGTCTCATCGTTTCTGGAAAGCTAACAGACTATGAATTCACTACCAGTGCCTTTGTGCTTCATCTGACAGTGAGTGACAGCAGAGGAGGCTGGGGCTCCCGTCCCTCCTCTGGCAGCCAGCCCAAGAGCCAGAAATCTGCAGTTGCCTTGGCAACAGCTGAAGTTTCCTGTCCTGGGCTAAAAAGCATGATGTCTCTTCATTTGTGAAAAGTCTATTTTATGCTCTCAATCTGCCTGCAGCATAAATATGCTAGGAATGGGACCCTCAAGCTTGGATTTCCTTTTTCTGGTTTGAAATAGAGATTTTAAAACTCTCAGTAGGAAGTGAAAAGGATACCTATGCACATATTCATACTGGGTATTGGGCTCAAATATTCCAATATGGTCAGAATCTAAACTGGTCAAAGCTTTGGACTTCCAGACAATTTTATTTTAAGCATAGCAATTATTTTAGGTAATCACACAGAGAAAGAATTCAATGGTGTCCCTTTTGCAGGGACTCCCTTTGCCATCACTTGTGTTTTTAAATTCTAACACAGAGTTTTGGAAAGGTTTTTTTTAAAAAAGTGAAGCATCCTTAGATGACTACGTATTTAACTGTGCCTAATATATCTTAAGTATTATTTAAAGAGCTCAACACACTCTCCAAATGTGAGCTTGTTTTAGTCTAAAACACGTAGAAGCATATCAGCCCTGCATTAGACAATAGACATTATCCATTTTAACTTTTTCTTCTAATTGATGCTTCTGTTTGAGCCCAAAGGGTTGCAATTTCCTTGATTGTCTCTCCCTCAAAATTCCCCAGACCATTGCTTATCCCAAAGCCTAAATTTCTGCCTATGCCAGTTATAGGTTTATAAATAACATTTAATGTTTCTTTCCTCCTTTGAAGAGTTAAATACCAAGTCCCTAATGAACATCCATCAGATTTTATTTTAGAACTAAGAGAATAACTGAATTTTTTTTTTTTTTTTTTTGTGATACTGAGGATGGAACCCGGGGGCATTCTACCTCTGAGCTACAGCCCCAGCCCTATTTTTTATTCTTTATTTTTGAAACAGGGTCTCACTAAGTTGTGGAGGGCCTCACTAAGCAGCTGAGGCTGGCCTTGAACCCGGATCCTCCAGTCTCAGCCTCCCAAATACTGGGATTACAAACGCGCACCACCACACCCTGCTATAACTGAATTTCTTAAGGCAGCAAGACTCACATATTTCTACTCTACTGTAATTTTAAATCACTAGGGGTGGCCACTCTCCCAAGTGGTTATGTGCACCTGGGCAAGAATGGCTCAGCAAGCAATCAGACAAAGGAGAGCACTGGGTACTAAGCAGATCCAGCAGCCTCGCCCCAGACCCAACACCACTTCAAGAGGTCAGAGCTGCTCCTGCTCATCCTTTGGTATCAAGAGAGATAAAGACTTAACACAGCAGGTTTTATGCTGTTCCTCCTTACTCAGCAAAGTATGGAAAGGGCCCCAGCATGGTGGAGAGCAACATCAGAAGTGCCCCCAGTTAGCAGTGACAAATGGCTGCTTTGAAGCAAGTGTCCCGAGAAACGTGTGGTTACATCAAAGTCAGTCTGTGCTCACTGGATTCACACCTCCATTCTGGTCTAAGATAAAGAAGCTCATCATCTGTTATCTTTGGGGGCTTTATACCTAACTGATGCTCTAGAAAGGATTCAATGTCATGAAGGATCCTTCCTTGAGGAGAGAACAGAGAAAACATGGTCCTTCCCTTTAAGAAACGTTCAAGATGTTTGCTGTCATATTTGTTTCTCAAACCCCCCCCCCCCACACACACACACACACTGTGGCTGGAGTACCAGCAAGAAGCTATCAGAGGGAAGTTTGACTAATTCTAGAGAGAGGAAAGGCTAGACTCAGTGAGGAAACCCTCACAAAGCTAATGTTCAAGTTGAGATTCCAAAAAGGAATGGAAATCAGCTGGACTGAAAATAAGAGCAAGAGAGGTATTCTGTCTCCCCACCCAACCAAGTTCCTGGCAAAGACATGGATATCTTGGAGTATTCCTTAGGGAATAGCAACTATTAAGCAGCTAATAGTATAGGGATATAGTTACCAATAAACCTACAAAGGAAGCATTCAGTAGACTGGGAAGGCTTTAATTACCATAAAGCTAAGATGAAGAACTCAAATCTTTCTAAAGATCAGGCAGAAAATAAGGCAATGCTGTTCTATAACATATAGAGGAGATAGTAACACTGCTGATGAGCAATGAATTGAAATTTAAGAACACCAAAATGATCAATCAAAATACTTCTGCAAACCATATAGTTACTTCTTAGGCCATACATATATAAGGATGGGCTCCAGGAGTAATGAGAACCCCCATTTCTAGGATATAGATCAGTAAGAGATACCTTATCTATGGTAAGAAGAACATGTCTGAAGAGTAGAAGTCCCTCAGCAAATAAGACAGTCCAAGCTTAAGATTGGGAGGCAGCTGTCTGACTGAGGACTTAAATATTCCATGTAGCAGGAGTTTGAATATCTAGAGGTACCACGAAATTCACGGTACACCCAAATGTATCATATAGTGATGACCAATGTTCTCAAACCAACCATGAGCCACAAGAGATTCAGTCTACCATTTTTATCAATAAACTTCAGGTTCTGCCTTATAATTACCTTTTTAAATTAATTGACAACTATAATTGTACATATTTGTGTGATAATTTGATATCTGTACACAGCTATTTACATCATGTATTCTTTTTTTTTTTTTGTACTGGAGATTGAACACAGAGTCTCACACATGAGCACTCTGCCACTGAGCTACACCCTCGGCCATTTTTACTTTTTTATTTTGAGACAGGGTCTCACTAAGTTGCCCAGGCTGGTGATGGACTTAAAATCCTCCTGCCTCAGCCTCGCCAATAACTAGAATTAAAGGCATGCACCACTGAGCCCGTCTCATCTTGTTTTCTTTAATAAGTTTAAAAGTACACACTTAAGAAACTTACATTTTACATTTTAGCTTATTCCTTATTCCTTTAAATACATATATATGTATATATATATGAATACTATATATATACAATGCATGAAAACTATCTATATTTAAATCTATCTGTATAAATACATCATAAGGCCTTACACATACGTGCAAGAGATTTACATTCCATTATCTACAAGGGGTCTATGAATGTGCAGTCACTTCCTGTCAGGCTGCCAGAGACTTGGGATTCACACATTGACAAGCTACAAATCTCAGGTAAGACTTTCATCCACTTGGACACAATTGGCTTATGTGTATGTGCATGTGTTTTTAGAGGGCAACAACTATGATCGTCATCCCCGTGTCCTCCTCAGGGATGACCATCATAGTCATTTGATTCATGCCTCCACGTATCTGCTGGGCTGCATGCCATTAGACCTAAAGGTCCTAACTGGCTGGTCAAGTGCATTTCTGTGGGTTTAGAAGGTCTGGATATTCATTACTTGGTTATAAACTCCTTACTGTCACCTTGGAGAAGAAAAGATGAAGAGCTCACTATGAACAGAATTAAAACTGGGCTCAAATTTTATGTATACTGAATTGCATGTATGCCTCACAATCTTACAGTGCAATCAATTTTTTCCATTTTACAAATCAAGGTTCAAGTAGCTTCTCCAAGATCACAGGCTATTGTTCCTTCACAGGTCTGACTACAAAACCCAAAATTTTAAGAGGAAAAAAACAACCCAAACTACTCCCTATTCAGAAGCAAATGTGTTGACTTGATCTACCAGACAGGTGCTGTTCAGTGGAAATTTAAGGTTGACCTTTTTTTTTTAATTTTAATAAATCATGCTCTTACCTGTTTGGAAAATGAGTAAACCATGTTATAGAACTCTGATAAAATCTGGTTTCCTAACCTGCAAAATAAGGCATGATGGAAAGAAATATTATGTTGCCCTCTGATGACCCTGCTAGGATGCATCTTCTTCGTTAGGTTCAGATCCACACATTTGGTCAACCTTACCTGTATACCACACCAACAGACTAGAATATGAAATTTCTTAACAATCTCTTCAAAAGCTCTTCTGTACTCACAGGAGTAGACATCCGATGCAGCCTTGAATCCACTCCTCTCAGCTCCCTCAGCCTCCAGGAAGCAGCTGTAATTCAGGATAACACTCATAAACCATAGCAGCTTTCTGAAGGCTCCTTTATCATTTTTACTTCTAACCCCCAAATTGTGCACCAGCAGTAAGAGTGTGCACACAGTGAGTCTACAGATGTTGTAAAGTTCTGACCAGTACTGAGAGGCACTTTGTTGGCAAGAAAATCCCAAGCTAACTGGGGAAGAAATCATGAAAGCTTCTCAATTAGCCAGAGAAGGGGGGAAAAAAACAAAGCAATAAGGGAAATTTGCTAATTCAAATAATAGAGCGACAGACTTGCCATAAAAGGAAGATTAAAGAAACATCAAATAACAGATTTATTTAATGCATGTTCATTGTTCATGGATTCTGTATCAGAACATTTGATACCCTACAAATACCCTACTCTAGTCAGTTTTGCTTTTTTAAGCAAAGCTTGGCTCTTTATAGAGAAGAAGGCTCTCATATTCTAAAGTGAAAAACAGAGGGAGAGTGATAGAGATTAGCATTCAAAATGAAACTTAGCTGGAAGAACCAATGGCTCTGTAAGTCTAAGCTCTATGACCTCCTTGGACCTGAATCAGAGGATGTCCATTAAATGTGTTACTGTCCAGACATTAAGAATGCTATACTTTAAACTTGACATGGGTGGATTTTCATGCTATTGATTAAAAAGGTTACAAGTTAATATTCTACACTAATATTTTTGTTGTGGTAAAATAGTATAATACAAATTGTACCAGTTTAAACTTTTTTTTTTTTGAGGTACTGGGGATTGAACCCAGGGGCATTCTACCTCCAAGCTACACCCCCAGCCCTATTTTTAATTCTTTATTTTGAAACAAGGTCTCACTAAGTTGTGGAGGGCCTCACTAAGTAGCTGAGGCTGGCCACGAACTCGGATCCTCCTGTCTCAGCTTCCCAAGTACTGGGATTACAAGCATGTGCCACCACACTCGGCTCAGTTTAAATACTTTTAAATGAGCAATTCAGTGACCTTAAGCACATTCATATTATTGTGCGACCATCACCACTATGCTTGTCGAGAATTTTTTCATCTCCAAACTGAAACTCCATTCACATTTAAACATAAATCCCTTTAACCCAATCCCTTGGCCCCCAGGAACCACTATGCTGCTTTCTATCTCTATGAATTTGACTATTCTAGAAATCTCATACAAGTAAAATCATATATTTGTTTTCTTATTTCATTAAGCATGTCTTCAGAATTCATCTATGTTATAGAATATATCAGAATTTATTTTTAAGGAGGAATAATATACCACACATTTTTTTTTTAATCCATTCATCCATAGATGGACACTTGTTTTCATCTTTTGGCTATTGTGAATAGTGCTACTAAGAACATCAACATACAACTATCCATTTGAGTTCCTGCTTTTCATTCTATAGAATTGTTGGATAACACAGTAATTCTGTTTCCTCTTCAAGGAACCACTGCAGCAGCTGTTTTCCACAGCGGCTCCTATATTTATGTCTTAAAACTATATGTAAAGCACGGAAAAATAGAGAAAAGATCATATACCAAAATGTTAACAGTAGTTTCTGGACTATAAAATTATGAGTTGATTTCCTACTCTAAGCATTAGTTGTCTATTGATATATAACGTATTATCCCCAAACATCATAGCTTAAAACTACCAACATTTATTAGCTCATATGGTTCCTTAGCACTTAGCTAGTTGGTTCTGATTCAGGAGTTCACAGTTCTCTCATGTGACTGTTGGCAAGAGCTTCCAATGTCTCACCACAGAATCCTCTCCCAAAGGCTGATCATAACATGACTTCCTCAGGAGCCAGTGCTGGGGCTGGGACGGGGGGTGGGGTGGGGGGGGGTGCGGGGGGAGAGTTAGTTTATAGCCTAGTCTCACCAGTAACACATCACTTATACATATTTCATAGTTCACACAAGTCTAAGTCTAATATAATGTGGCAAGAGACTATTTAAAGTTTGAATAGCTGGAGGTGGAAGCAATCTTGGAATATGTGTGAGAAATGCTCAAGGGAGTCCTAGAGGGTTAAATGGAAGGATACTAGTAAACAAATACAAACCGTCTGATGAAATAAAAATCTCACCAAAGATAAATATGTGGGCAATAATAAAATTTAGTATTATCATAACAACAATTCATGCATCCACTTTGTGTTTCTACAAGATTTAAAAGACTAGCAGGGCATGGTGGTGCATGTCTGTAATCCCAGTACTTGGGAGGCTGAGATAGGAGGACCATAGGTTTGAGGCCAGTTTGTGGTAATTTAGTGAGACCCTGTTTTAAAATAAAACTTTAAAAGAGTGGGGGTATTTCCAGAGGTAGAATGTCCCTGGGTTCAATTTCCAGTACCATAAAAAAAGAAAACAAAATATTTGAGACTAACATGTTTCAAAAACTTAGTCTAAAAACTAGAATTATTGTAATTTTAGTTAGTATCTCATTTTGTTTTGTACATAAATTAAGAGACTAATGCATTTAAAACCATAGTTTATTGTTTAGGGGCACACAATATATAAAGATGTAATTTAATAACATCAAAAATTAAAAGGGATTGAGACAAAACTGTAAATGAGAAGTTTCATATATTATTGAAGTTAAGCTATTATAAAATCAATGTACAGTGCTATAACTTTAGGATGTTAAATATAATCCCTAAAGTAGTCATAAATAAAATAGCTATAACATGTACACAAAAGGAAAAGAGAGAGGAATTTAAGCATTTCACTAAAAAAACATAAACTAAACACAAAAGAAGACAGTAATGCAGGAAATGATGACCAAAGAAGCTATAAGGAATTTTGAAAATAAATAACAAAATGACAGAAGGTATTCCTTATCCGTAATATCTTTAAATGTCAATGAATTAAACTCTCCAATGAAAATACAGAGATTAGCAGAATGGATAAAAAGCATGATCTAATTGTATACTATTTATAAAAGATTCATTTTAGAACCAAAGATACAAATAAATTATAATTAAAAGGAATAGAAAAGATATACCATAAAAATAGTAGCCAAAAGAGAACAAGGGTAGCTATACTAATATCAGGCAGAAGACACTTTAAATCAAAAAAGTTTACAAGAGCCAAGAAGAGGGCATTATATATGAATAAGAGGTTCAATGTAGGGAAAAGATATAGAAATTGTAAATATTTGTGTATCTAATAACAAACCATGAAAATATATGAAGCATCAACTGACAGAATTAAATGAAGAATTAGTTTTACAATGAAAGTTGGAGACTTCAATGCCCCACTCTCAATAATAGGTAGAATAGTCAGATGGAAGAAAAGTGAAGAAATAGAGGGCATAAAACAATACAAAAATCAATTCAATCTAGCAGGTATATACGGAATACTACCCAACAGTGAGAGCATACTTTTTCTTCTAAAGTACACATGGGACATTTTCCAGGATGTTAAGCCACAATTTAAGTTTCAATAAATTTTGAATTGTAGGAAACATACAAAGTATCTTTTTTGTTCACAATAGAATAAAGTTAGAAACCAATAACACAAATAAAACTGGAAATTTTGCAAATTTGTGGAAACTAAACATCACATTCTATTTTTTTTTTTTTTTTTGCGGTACTGGGGGCTGAATCCAGCGGCATTTTACCTCTGAACTACACCCCCAGTCCAGCCCTATTTTTTATTCTTTAGTTTGAAACAGGGTCTCACTAAGTTGCAGAGGGACTCACTAAGCAGCTGAGGCTGGTCGAGAACCCAGATCCTCCGGTTTCAGCCTCCCAAATGCTGGGATTACAAAGGTGCGCCACCATGCCCGGCTAAACATCACATTCTTAAAAAAAAAAAAAAATGTGGAAGATAGAAAGAAGTAGAAAAATATTTAGTGATAAATGAAAACAAAAAATATAACATATCAAAAATGTATAGGGCATATACAATGCCAAGAGGAAAGTTCATAGCCATAAATGCTTACATTTAAAAAAAAAAGAAAGAAAGAAGCCGGGTGTGGTGGTGCACACTTGTAATCCCAGTACTTGCGAGGCTGAAACCGGAGGATCTGGATTCACAGCCAGCCTCAGTTACTTAGTGAGACCTTCTGCAACTTAGTGAGACTCTGTTTCAAAATAAAGAATAAAAAATAGGACTCGGGGTGTAGCTCAGAGGTGGAAAGCCCCTGAATTCAATCCCCAGTAACAAAAATAAATAAATAAATTAATTAATTAATTAAATCAGAAGAACAGAATTGAGAAATTGGGGCAGAAAAAGCAATTAAATAATAATATTTTCCAACCACACCTCCCTGGAGCTCCTGAATCAGAACCAACCAGCTAAGTGCTAAGGAACCATATGAGCTAATAAATGTTGGTAGTTTTAAGCTATGATGTTTGGGGATAATACGTTATATATCAATAGACAACTAATGCTTAGAGTAGGAAATCAACTCATAATTTTATAGCCCAGAAACTACTGTTAACATTTTGGTATATGATCTTTTCTCTATTTTTCCGTGCTTTACATATAGTTTTAAGACATAAATATAGGAGCTGCTGTGGAAAACAGCTGCTGCAGTAGTTCCTTGAAGAGGAAACAGAATTTCTGTGTTATCCAACAATTCTATAGAATGAAAAGCAGGAACTCAAATGGATAGTTGTATGTTGATGTTCTTAGTAGCACTATTCACAATAGCCAAAAGATGAAAACAAGTGTCCATCTATGGATGAATGGATTAAAAAAAAATGTGTAGTATATTATTCAGCCTTAAAAATACAATAGAGCTGGATGGTGGTGATTACTCCACAACATTAGGAATATGTTTTGTATCACATACTTAAAAATGGTTAAGATAATATGTCTTGCTTTAGTTTGATTTTTTTTTTTTTTTTTGTCACTGTTACCAAAATACTTGATAAGAACAACTTAGAGGAGGAAAGGCTTATTTGGCTCATGGTTTCAGAAGTTTAATCCATAGTCAGCTCGCCCCCAGGCAGAAAGAAATGGAAGAGGTGCCAAGGTATAGAAGAGGTAGCCTCTGAACTCATGGTGGCTGGAAGCAGAGAGAAAGAAAGAGAGGAGGGATCAGGGATAGGCACAGTCCCCAGCCATCCCCCAAGGGATCCACCCCTCTAGCCTGTCCCACCTCCAAATCTGGCTGCTTTGCTTAACACCTGATTCTAGCAATAACCAGAGTGATTGGCCTGTGGAGTCAGGTAGGCTTGAATCCAAGCCCTGGGTCTGAACTGGGTACCTGTTCAATCTGGGGGAAGTTATTGAGCCAGGTGGAGTCAGTCTCTCCATCTGAAAAATGGGTATATATATTCATAGTATCTCCAAACTGAAACAATCTAAATGCCCATCATCTAGTTTATGGAAAATCAAAAGCTGGTGTTTCCATATATTGGAAGATTTATTCAACAATAGAAAGGAATGAACTACTAACAGGTGTTTTTAAATGGACAAAACTCAGAAACATTATGCCAACTGAAAGAAGCCAGATGCAAAAAACCAAAGACAATATTGACTTCTTGGAGCTTTGGTTTCCTTGTTTATAAAGCAAAAATAAAGTCCCTTTCTTGCTTGCTTTGGCTGATTAATCATTAAGACTCTTCCAATCTTTTGGATTCTAGTTCAAGGAGAGAAGCAGACGTGAGCAAGTGGACTTCGAACCCTACAAAGCTAGAAGAAAAGAATTAGATCTGTTTTCTAGTGTCTTTTTAAAATCCCTTTTGCTCTGAGCATACACACAAGTGGATGATCTCTTTACACCTTGGTCTGCTCCTGAGGTTGTTCTCTAGGTTGCATCTCTAAATCCTTCTAGATCCAGATTTGACCTTTGAGAAACATGAGTCTGTCCCTCATTTAGAAATCAAGTCCCTTGTGACTCCACAATGGGAAGCTTCCACGACAGAGCTCATTTTTAGAGTCCCCTGCAGAGTTCTTCACAGCTTGAGAGCTCAGGTCCTGAGGCCTGGCTGGACAGGGACTTGGTGTGCTCAGTTGCCAGGCTGCATCGTTCCAAACTTTGTGGTTGGGCTTCTCCTATGCACCGCTCTCATATGTCACCCACTTGAGAGATTCAAGTGATTCTGTTGAAGGGTGGGTTTCATAGGGGCATGGAACCCATCCTTCAACTTTCTTTCTTTATTCTTCGTGTGTGTGTGTCTTTTACTAACACACACACACACACACACACACACACACACACACACACACACACTGGGGATTGAGCCCAGAGGCACTCTACCACTGAGTTCTATTCCCAGCTCTTTTAATTTTGAGACAGGGTTCTCCTGAGTTGCCCAGGCTGATGTTGAACCTGTGATCCTCCTGCCTCAGCCCTTCACATAGCTGGGATTATAGCTGTGTGCCACAGCATCTGGTCAGAATACTACTTTTAAAATTCTACATCTGTATGATGCATTTTCCAACCTCCTAATTTCATAGGTCAAGATCCTTTCTCTTTCTGCTATGTCAAAATTAACGATTAATGATCTCTTATTTTTGGATTCCTGCGGGTAGAAAGTTACTGGGGTCCACATACTCTTTCATGTGATTTTACAATGAAGGATAGATTAGGTAACTTGCATAGGTTTGTTAAGCTGGTAAAACAAAATTGAAGGTAAACCTTGGGGGTTGCCAGTTGCTTTTCCATGGTCATTCTGGGTATTATCATTTTCATCCCTTCAAAGCCCACATTGATTTGTACTTTAACTCACCCACTGTTAGGATATCCTTAGGATTTCAGGATATCCTTTCTGAAAACCTAGATAGGGAATTTTACTTGAAGAGAACTGCTTACAAATTTTATTAGTTAAACTAAGACTTGGCAAACTTTTTCTGTAACAGGATAGGTAGTAATATTTCGAGCTTTGTGAATCAGATAATCTTTGTTGCAACAACTGAACTCCGGCATGGTAATGAGAAAGCAGTCATAATAAAATGCAAACAAATACATACGGCTAGGTATGGCTACGTGTCAATAAAACTTTACTTATAAAAACAGACTGTGGGCCAGATTTATCCCATGGGCTATTTGCCCACCTTCTGGCCTAGGCTGGGGTGCTAGTAAGGCCATGCACTCTTTCACACATGTTTTCAAAAGCATTAGTAAAAAGGTTTGTCCATAATTTTCTTAGTCAAGTGGGAAGATTTGTTTCATAACATATCTATTCCAATATTTCAAAAAGGTCTCTACACATTTACCTCAGGTATACACTTCACGAGTTTGACTGAAACTTCAGGCACTCATAGAATGTTAGTATATAAGAGAAATCTGAGAAAATCTAATCTAAGCCCTTCATTGTACAGGTAGGGAAGCAGAGGAAATTTTTCAACCTCTCATCTGAGAGAAGCACGGGGTCCAATTTGGAAGGTCAAGAACTGATGAGTGTTGAGTTTAATGTGTAATTGGAATCTTAATTTTTTTTTTTTACAAAAATAAAGTATAGCATGTAACTGACATATCCTGATAACTTCCTTTTACACTTTAGTCATATTACAATGAGTTTGTTTTTCCTGAAAGATGTTGAAAACCCTCCTAAAAATATCAGGCACAAAGATACGAATAATCATCTTATTTTCCTAGCTGTGAGCAAAGGTCTTTTGAAGATGTTGCTCATCTGTGCTTGGTTATTGGCTGAGAGACACTAGCCCCCTCTTTAGATGCTTCCCGAGAGTTGCCAGTTGACAGAGTGTCAGTCTAGAACACAATAGAGCACACTTGGCTCGAATTGGGGGAAAACTGGGGAAGGAAATTGACCAAATTGTGTTATGTGCACGTACAATGTGCAACAAATCCCACTATTAGGTATAATTGTAATGTGCCAATTTTAAAAACACTGATGTAAAAGCAAAACAGAAATCCTTCAGAGGTGTAGACAGAGTGTTAGAGAATCACAGGATGATGAACATTTGTCTGGGGGAGGAGCAGCAAAGCTGGTGCCATTTGTTGGCTCAAAAGCATGCATGAGTGGAGGGCCAGGCATGGTGATGCACACCTGTAATCCCAGCACATGGGAGGCTGAGATAGGAAGATCACAAATTTGAGGCCAGCCTCAGCAATTTAGTGAGACACTCAGCAACTTAGTGAGAACCTGTTTCAAAATTTTAAAAAAAGTGCTGAGGATGCAGGTCAGAGGTAGAATGCCTCTGGGTTCAGTCCCCAGTACAAAACAACAACAACAAAAATCATGAGAAGAACAGAGGCAAGTACTGGGCCCTGCAACCACGAAAAGGAGAAAAGGAGGCTCCCTTGGAGGCAACTGTGGCACTTGGTCTCAGGGCACAACCAGCCTCTGCCTTACTATTGTCAACTTGGTATGTCCTCTCTGAGTATACAAAGTCTGTTTCCCAGGACCCCTTTCCCAGCAAAGTTTCAGGTGAGAGTCTGCCAAAAAGAGGACCAGTGCTGGATTTGGAAGGTGGACATGAAGGAATGGCTGTTACTTTGGGAAGGTCATGCTGGTCTGACATAGTGATAGATGCATGTGACATTCCTGGAAGGCCCCTGCTGCTCCTCTCTCTCTCCCTTCCTGCTCCACATACAGCTCATTTTCCCCAGGGCAGTGCTGCTCAACTCAGCCTCCAGCCCACCTTCAGGCATGTGGCGGCAGCTTCCACAGACTTCTTTACTACCTTCCCTTTCCGGATCCCATTCAACAGCCAAACACACATGGCTTCTCAGACTTTTCTGTGATCTCTGTCTTGTTTGGAAAACCTGGTGCCACTGCACTGGCTAATGTGACTCTGATTCTTTCTCCTACCCTCTGCCTCTCCTTTCCAGATTTCCCCATCTCAGCACCTCCCATGTTTTATGCTAACTTTCATTTTTATTTTTTCTATATATTCTATCATTTTTTGAAGCAATGCTCTCCCCTGATTGACTGGCCTCTTGAAGTACAGCCCTAGGCTACCTGAAAGGAAGGAAACCAGGTAACAAATGCTCTGACTCTACTCCCTCCTTCCAGTCTCCTGTCAGGACTCTCCATTAGCTGATCACGACTGAAAGCCAAAGGCCAGACTTCCTGACCTTTCTAGATTAGCCTCCAAGACAGAGCTGGTACAAGGGAAGAAGAAGGTCTGCAGAAGTAAAAGGACACCTCTGGCACAGGCCACTCAATAGCTGTTGTCAGATCAACTTTCAAGAAAACTAGAGAAATTACAACTTAAGCTCTGCATCTATAAGAAAAAGGCAAATGACCTTCTCTGTACCATCTCTCCATATAAGATGTAACTGAAGTTTTCAAGATGAATATCTATGAAAATAAAAAAACTGAGAAAGTAACACATTCACTGAATGTTTCCCTTTGTTTTACTGTAAGTATAAAATGTACTTATATTTAAGCATATTTTATATAAAAAAAGACTCTATACGGATAATGGTCTTAGTGAACCATCTGTGCTTTGCCTTAATGGGGGAGAGGGGAAAAAAACCTCAATCTTGAATTTTTATAAAGAAATTTAAATTTGATACTAACTTAAAAGAAAATTTAACTACTTGTTCCAATTTTGATTAAAATAAAGATTCATTATATAAAGAATTCTAGCAGAGTTTGGTAATTCTTCACCTCCTTTCTATTAAGAACACTTTGACTCTCAAGATTCTCTAACACAGGGCTGTTCAATAGCAAAATAATGTGAGCCCCAACTTAAGCCACATATCTAATTTAAAATGTTCTAGAAACCACATTTCTTAAAGTAAAATTAAAACTAATTTTAATATACTTCATTTAATCTAATTTATAAAAATATCATTTCAATAGAAATCAATATTTAAAAACCATTCATGAACTAGTTTATGGTGGGTTTTTTTTTTTTTTTTGGTACTAGGGATTGAACCAAGGGGCATTTTGCCTCTGGGCTACACCCCCAGCCCCTTTTTATTCTGTAAGAGGGTCTTGCTAAGTTGCTGATGCTGGCCTTGAACCTGTGATCCACCTGTCTCAGTCTCCAAGTACTGGGATTACAGACAAGTGTCACCATGCCAGACTTTTTTTCAAATTACGTCTTCAAAGTCTGAGGTGTGTTTTACACTTACCACATATCTCTAGTCAGACATGCCACATTCCAAGCGCTCAGTAGCCACATGTGTCCAATGGTTATTATATTGGATAGCATCAGCCTCGAGTGTGTCTTATGGTCCAGTACGTTTATCATTCAATGACTGTGACATAACATAGAAGAACATGGGTGACTCTCTACCTGTGTTTTTCACCAGCGCTCTTAGTTCTTTCCTTTTGGGCAAGTGGGTGATTTGCCTTCTCCAACCACCTGAGAAGCTGAATGGCTTTGGCCAGTGAAATGTGAATGGAAGTCACACATCGCCTCCAGTTCGCATCACCTAAGAGCCACACACGCCTCCGAGTCCTCTCTTCCCCAGCCGTGATGATTGTGGAAGCTTGTACTGATATGAAGGTACCCTGAGGTTGAAGCTGCCTGAAATGCTGGGTCAATGCATGGGACAGCTGCCCTACAAGGTCAGGAGAGCAATTCCCATCACAATAGCCTCCAAAAAGAAATCACCTAGGATTAAACCTACCCAAGAGGTGAAAGGCCTCTACAGTGAAAATAAGGGAAATACCAAAGAAAGAAATTGTAGACATTAAAAGATTAAAAGACCTCCCATGTTCATATATCAATAGAATTAATATTGTTAAAATGGCCAGATTGCTGAGAGTGATCTACAGATTCAATACAATCCCTATCAAAAGACCAATGATATTTTTTCACAGAATTTGAAAAGACAATCCTAAATGCACATGGAAGCAAAAATGTATCTCAAATAGCCAAACAATCCTGAGTGAAATAAGCAATGCCAGAGGTGTTACAAATACGCAATTTCAAAATCTACTACAGAACCATCACAAAAACATCATGGTTCTGGCATAAAAACAGACACATAGACCAATGGAATAGATTAGAGGACACAGACAAACCTGTGCAGCTGTAGCCATGATTCTTGACAAGGTTGCAAAAAATATACATTGGAGAAAAACAGCCTCTTTAACAATAGTGCTGGGAATCCTAGATATCCGTATTTAGAAGATTAAAACTAGAACTCCATCTTTCAAATGGTACAAAAATCAACTTGAAATGGATCAAAGATCTAAACATAAGACCCCAAACTTTGAAACTACAACAGAAAACATAGGAGAAACACTTCAAGACATAGGCACAGTTAATGATTTTCTGAAGAGGACTTCAACAGCTCAGGAAATAATAGCAAAAATTGACAAATGGGATTATGTCATATTTAAAGCTTCTGCAGAATAAAGGAAACAATCCACATAGTGAACAGACAGCCTACAGAATGACAGGGAATTCTTTGCTGGCTACTCTTCTGACACAGGATTAATATCCAGAATATAAAGAGAACTGGGGAAACAACATCCCTCCTCAAAAAAAAAAAAAAAAGAAAGAAAATTCAAACAATAAATGAACAAGTGACAAGTGAACTGAACAGACCTTCTCAAAAGAAGTATAAATGGCCAATAATTATACAAAAAGTGTTCAACATCTTTAGCCATCAGGGAAATGCAAATCAAAACTACATTGAAGCTGAGCACGGTGGTGCATGCTTCTAATCCCAGTACTTGGGAGGTGGAGACAGGAGGATTCTGTTTCAAAATAAAAAATAAAATGGGCTAGGGGTGTAGCTCAGGAGTAGAATGCCTCTAGGATCAATTCCTGGTAAGACACAAACACACTACAGTGAGATTTCATCTCACCCCATTCAGAATGACTATCGTTAAGGGCACAATAGAACTACCACATGATCCAGCTATACCATTCCTTGGTATATACCCAAAGGAATTAAAGTCAGCATATTGTACAGATCCCTGCATACCCATGTTTACTGCAGCACAGTTCACAATTGCCAAGTTATGGAATCAGCCCAGGTGCCCATCAATGATTAATGGATAAAGTGTGGCATATACAATAGAATATTATTAAGCCACAAAGAAGAATAAAATTGTGTCATTTGCAGGAAGATGAATAGAACTAGAGATGATTATGCCAAACAAAATAAGCCAGACTCGGGAAAAAGAATAGTCACATGTTTTCCCTCATATGTGAAAACTAGGTGGGGGAGAGGGAAGGAGGACAATAACATGAAAATAATAGGGAGACTATTAAAGAAGAGGAAGGGGTGGAGGAAGGGGAGGTAATGAGGACATGGATAAGAGCAAAGAATATTATTTGCACACATGAATATGCCATAATGAAACCCATTGTTCTGTATAATTCAAATGCACTATAAAAAAAAAAAAAGATTCATGGTGCATGCCTGTAATTCTGTAATTCCAATTCTTGGAAGGCTGAGATAGGAGGATCACAGATTTGAGGCCAGCATGCAGTAACTTAAGCAAGACTTGCTTCAAAATAAAAAAATAAATTAAGGCTGGGGGCGTAGCTCAGAGATAGAATGCCCGTGGGTTCAATCCCCAGTAACCGCCCCCCCCCACCCCCGCGCACACACACATGTGCACACATATAGATTGGAGTAGTAAGTTAAATTCCTTTCCCTGCTTCCCTCAGATGGCCCTCTGAGGGTTGTGATAACAGGTCCTTCTTAACTGCTCTTCTAAACAAGAGTGGTAACCAGTCTGGGATGTTGCTAACGCTGGTATTCTGCTTTTCTGAGCCTTGCCCTCATCTTGGTAAACTGTTTCTTGACTAATCTCTCCTCAATTACCCTTTAGGATTGTGCCATCTGTCTCCTGTCAGGATTCTGACTGATACAGTGTATTTATCAAATGTGAAATGAGCCCAAGGACAGAACAAGTACATCAACAAATAATTGTCAGGTGAATGTAAATAATGTTTCAAAGCAGTGATCTCAGATAGTTGCCCCAACAACTACTCTAACTGCAAAAGATCCCCCTTCTCTTCCTCCAATGAGAACATGCACTACCTGCTCATAGAGATTTTTTTTTTTTTTTTTTTTGCGATACTGGGGATTGAACTCAGGGGCATTCTACCTCCGAGCTACACCCCCAGCCCTATTTTTTTTTATTCTTTATTTTGAAACCGAGTCTCACTAAGTTGCAGAGTGCCTCACTAGGTAGCTGAGGCTGGCCGCGAACCTGGATCCTCTGGTCTCAGCCTCCCGAATGCTGGGATTACAAGCGTGCGCCACCACGCCCGGCTCATAGAGATTTTTGACTAGGTGTTTTTTTTGTTTTGTTTTGTTTTGTTTTGTTTTGTTTTGCGGTACAGGGGATGGAACCCAGGGGCATTCTACCTCCGAGCTATACTCCCAGCCCTATTTTTTATTCTTTATTTTGAACAGGGTCTCATAAGTTGCGGAGTGCCTCACTAGGTAGCTGAGGCTGGCCTCGAACCCGGATCCTCCGTCTCCGCCTCTCAAATGCTGGGATTACAAGCATGCACCACCATGCCCGGCTTGTCTAGGTGATTTTAAGGAAACCTATTTGCTTGAATCAAATAGATCTTCATTCTTTCTTTAAATGTATTCAAACATTTACTTACAAAGTATGCTCTAGAGAACTAGCAACAAATAAAAAGTAAGTAGGAATTGTGGTTAGAGACCATCCTCAAATAAGGATTATACCTACAGGCTTGAGTTATTTTGTTACTCATTCACTTGTAGAAAGATCAGGAAGATACAAACAATCACAAAGAAGACAAAAAATAACTAATCACACAAAAAATAAATAATCACTACTAATGCATATGATTCCAAATTTCCTAAAATTGAATCTTATTGTTTTTTAATTTGCTTCTCTGACTAAAGTTTGAATTTATTTCTATATCAGGAAATACATTTTATGCCATTATTATTTATTATTTATTATGCCATTATTATTAGTAACTGCTTTGTCATTATTATCCCTTCCCATTTAATTAACTCTTTAGGTCAATGTTAATTTTTCAATATTGAAATAATACTATACACTTTCTTGTATCTTAGAGTATCTGGTCAAATTTTCCATAGATAAATTCTTAAAAGTAAGAATTGAGAATGCACAGTTGTAAAGGGTTTTCATGGTTTTGTTTGTTTGTTTTGTGGTACTGGAGATTGAATCCAGGGGCATTCTACCTCTGAGCTACACCCCCTATTTTTTTTTTTTTTATTCTTTATTTTGAAACAGGGTCTCATTAAATTGTGGAGAGCCTCACTAAATAGCTGAGGCTGGCTGCCAACCTGGATCCTCCTGTCTCAGCCTCCCAAGTACTGGGATTACAAGCGTGTGCAACCACGCCCGGCTAGAATAACTGATTTTTAAAGAGTGAAATTAGAACCCAGGACCTCCAGTCTGATGTCCTTTCTTGGCTGGATCAACGCAGCAGGGAGCCTGTGGCAGACTGTGTGCACGGAGGGAGAATGGTCGGGGTCTGACTCCTCGCCGACTGGGCACACTGCCGTTGGTATGAATGACCAGGCAAGGTCACCACATACTCACCATGTCCAGCCTTTTTCCAGCGCTGCTGGTGAGCACAGTGCAGCCTGACTTCACAGGTGGGTCTCAACTGAGACAACCCACAGCAGGACCAAGCCAAAGGACCTACTGTGTACCACAGAGGTTCAGCATCCTGGAGCTGCAACTGCCTTGATTAGGGTTTGAGTCTATAAATCTACAGGTCTTCTACCAAGGCCCTATGTTTTCCATGGGCTGCTGCACACATTTTTATATCAAGTGAATAAAGTCTTAAAACATGTTTCCTTTGCTTCATTTTGAATAACCAGATGCTCCCAGGAGTAACAAAAGCAGAGCTAGGAATCTCTAATCTGGTGAGGTTTCTTTTCTTTTCTTTCCTCTTTAATTTTACCACATGTAGACCCTGACATTATAATAAGGACACAGGACACAGGAACTTACAATATAAAACAATCTACTCCAGATGTTGATGGTAGACTGATTTCTGTAAGCACTGATTTCTGTAAGAGCTTGTTTCAAAAGTGGGGAAAATGTTGGGATCCTAGAATAGCAGTTACAGCCCCCAGTTAAAATGTCCCCATAGACTTGCAATCAAGACCATCACTGATACACAGAAATTATTTATATGTAGCCTACTTACGTTCATTATCATTTTCTTCCCTTTGTCTCCTTTTCCTTTGTGGCCTATCTCCCCACATTCCTACTGTTGCCCACTTGAGCTTCCCAAGACCATCTCTTCCACACTGGATTCTCAGGACTCCCCATTGGAATACCTCAGTCTGTATTGGGATATTTCAGTATGTTTTTCTGAAAAAGCATTTTATATGGGTGTTTTTTCTCTCTACTATAAAAATTGTTTAATATTTGTCTCACCTCCAGAGGATCCTATATTGACTTTCCAAGAGAATAATTTTATAATCCTTTAGGATTTGTCTAAGCAAGGTTGCATTATGGCTGCAGGTGTTCCCAGACACATTTACCTTCATAGGCCCTTTCTATGTAATAATATTAAAAATTGTGAAATTGTGTTTCACAACTGTACTGGGAAAAGGTAAATATAATCTAGAATTGTGTGTGTGTGTGTGTGTGTGTGTGTGTGTGTGTGTGTGTGTGTGTTTCACTGGTGATTGAACACAGGGGTGTTGTACCTCTGAGCTCCACTCCCAGGCCTATTTTATTTTTTATTTTGAAACAGGGTCTCACTAAGTTGCTGAGGGCCTTGCTAAGTTGCTAAAGCTATTCTTGAATCTGTGATCCTCCTGTCTCAGCCTCCCAAGTACTGAGATTACAGGCTTGTGCCACCATGCCTGGCTTAGAATAGATTCATTATTATAATTTACTTTTTCCTTTATTTTTTAACCTTTTTTTCTTTAGCAAAATGAAAATAAAAATAAAAAAGGCAAATGAAAATAAAAATAATTTACACGGGCTCCTCCAAGTACTGTAGGCCCCAGGCACTCTCTCTGCTGCTCCTCACAGATATACCAGCCCTGCCTAAAGATTTACTTGTTACATTCGTTTATCAGATTGTAATTGGTTATAATTTAGGATTGTGTTGATTGCAAAGACCTTTTTCCTAGAAACATTTGAAATTGAGGTCAAAGAGTCAATTGGCACCTTGCATATAAAATATTGACTCATAAGTAATCTATAAACATGTCCTTCCTACTAGTTTTTAAAGATGATTCATAAGCATGAAAAATGATTCATAAAATAACCTTAGGAGAACAACATAGTATGTTTCATATTTAATTGGATTGGGAGTAGTATGTGGATGGAAGTACAGGTGATGGGTAAAAATTAACAATTTCCTCAACCAATGAGAGCCAATGCCCCATCAGAGCAGAGGCCGGCTGGCATGCTGCATGAGTGTGTAGCAGTTGATTGTCCTGCAGTTGATAGAGTCCTGCAGGTGAATCTTCAGAGATCCTAGGGCTTTTTACCTGTGAGAGATTATTAGCCTGTCTCCAAAATTTATTGTAAATTTGCTTATCAACTAAACACAGGATAACTATATCTATGAAACATTAGAATGAAGATGAACAAGCCAGCAATATTTTTAGCTGTTACATTGACACTATAACTATTTATTTTATTCATTTTGACACTATTTAAAACCTGTCTCAAAATTATTGATAACTGAGCTGGGTGTGGTGACACATGCTTGTAATCCCAGCATTTGAAAGGCTGAGACTGGAGGATCCGGGTTCATGGCCAGCCTCAGCTGCTTAGTGAGGCCCTCCACAATTTAGTGAGACTCTGTTTCAAAATAAAGAATAAAAAATAGGGCTGGGGCTGTAGCTCAGAGGTAGAATGCCCCCAGGTTCCAACCCCAGTACCGCAAAAAAAAAAAAAAAAAAATTATTGATAACTCTTCTATTTATTAGCTAACCACTTAAGAAAAATTATTTCTACTGATATAAATTATAGTAAAATCTAAGAATAAATTAAAAGTATATGAAGCATATAAAAACTATGCAAATTTACTGTGGTTCATAAAAAATACTTGAACAAGTAGAAAAACAGCACATACTTTTAAGAAATTCTTTAATATTGTAAGATGCCAAATCACTCTTTAATTGTTTTGTAAGCTGCTTTTTATAAATAAAAGAGTAAAACTTGGATTGAAATATAACAGACATGAAACTTTATACAATAAATGTTTTGCTTATTTTTAATTCAATTCCAAAGATCATCTGAAATAGTAGATACAAATACCCCATATAATTTCAATAAGGAGTAAGTATAATTTCAGAACTCACACCATACTCTCTAGAAATTAGCATAAAAGAATAGAAAGCCAAGAACCAAACTTGAGTACTCATACAAATAAATGTGATAAATGCAGCATTTCAAATGGTGAGTTGATGAATTTCTTTTTCTTTTTCTTTTTCTTTTTTTTAATGGTACTGGGGATTGAACTCAGGGGCATTCTACCTCCAAGCTATACCCCCAGCCCTATCTTTTATTCTTTATTTTGAAACAGGGTCTCACTAAGTTGTGGAGGGCCTCACTAGGTTAGCCAAGGCTGGCACATACCTGCAATCCTCCTGTCTCAGCTTCCCAAGTATTGGGATTCTACCTTTAGCTATACCTTCAGCCTTTTATATATTTTTATTTTGAAACAGGGTCTCACTAAGTTACTAAGGCTGACCTTAAACCCATGATCCTCCTATCTCAGTCTCCCAAGTACTGGGATTATAGACATGCTTTATCCACCACGCACATCCCAATACTTGGTGTTAGGATGATACAAGTATCCAACCAAATATACTGATTTAAAAATATATGTAAATATATAATAACAGAAAATAACTGGAGTAATACACAGTTTGAAACCCAGGATGAATAGGCATGACATCAAAAATAGAAATTACAATGGAAAAGATTAATAGAGGAAAAGAAATATATGTAGACAGCTTCAAGCCAGTTTTTTGTTTGTTTGTTTGTTTTATTTTGTTTTGGTGCTGGGGATTGAACCCAAGGGCATTCTACCTTTAGCTATACCTTCAGCCTTTTATATATTTTTATTTTGAAACAGGGTCTCACTAAGTTACTAAGGCTGACCTTAAACCCATGATCCTCCTATCTCAGTCTCCCAAGTACTGGGATTATAGACATGCTTCATCACATCCAGCTCAAAAATTAACAAGTTGAGGTCTCGCCTCAGCCTGCCCCTGTGGAAGATCTGGGACAAACTAGCTCCATGGAGATTCCTCACTTCAGCTAGTCATGGCTTTTGAGACATCTTGGCATTTGAGACAGGCACCTTCTGAGGATAATTCTCCAGAAAAGGTGCAGCTCTGAGTTGTTAGCCATCACACTCATAGCAGTTGGAAGATAGGAGCACTAGATGGACCAGAGGGTTGGAGGATAGCACTAGTAGCATCATCTATAATAGTAACCCCCTGATTAAATTACCCCTTTGAAGCTTGTGTTCCCTCATTTATAATGAATAAAATTGTGTGGAAGCTAGGGGTTCCAAGGAAAAGCACAAGAAATAGTTTCTGTCAGGAACCTAGCCTAACAAAAGTACTCAACTGTTAGCACTTAGAGTTTTACAGGTCTAAACACTCACTAATAGCAAGATGAAAAGTTTCAAAAACTGACAATCACAAGTGGAGAAATGTAATTAAAATTTGAGAATTTTTTTCACTGAAAACTTAGAAATGCAAACTTAAAGGAGTTACCATTTATTTCCTGTTGAAGAGAAAATCAAAGAATATTGCTCAGTATGGATTAGGTGTTCTCTTGGGAAGAGAGAGCAATCCCCTACATTGCTATTAAGAATGTAAATTAAAGCCGGGCGTGGTGGCGCATGCTTGTAATCCCAGCATTTGGGAGGCTGAGACCGGAGGATCCGGGTTCGTGGCCAGCCTCAGCTACCTAGTGAGGCACTCCACAACTTAGTGAGATTCGGTTTCAAAATAAAGAATAAAAAATAGGGCTGGGGGTGTAGCTCGGAGGTAGAACGCCCCTGAGTTCAATCCCCAGTAACGAAAAACAAAACAAAACAAAAAAACCATGAAAACCCAGCCGGGCATGGTGGCGCATGCTTGTAATCCCAGTGCTTGGGATGCTGAGTCAGGAGGATCCGGGTTGGCAGCCAGCCTCAGCTACTTAGTGAGGCTCTCTGCAACTTAATGAGACCCTGTTTCAAAATAAAGAATTAAAAAAAAAAAAAAGAGCTGGGGGTGTAGCTCGGAGGTAGAATGCCCCTAGGTTCCATCCCCAGTGCCACACACACACACACACACACACACACACACACAAAAAAAAAAAAAAATCAGTTATTCTTCTGCAAATGGGCAAATGGAGATAATGGTTGTACATTATGAATGTACTTAATTCCACTGAACAATTAAAAACAATTAGTGTCAAAAAATGATCTCTAAAATCAATGATTCATTCTCTCCTCTTTTTAAAACTTTCTCGGCCCATTTATTATCATAATCCTTATAGTGTGTTTTTCTAAGAAGTCAGGTTTCGCATCTCTCTCAAGAGTCTTGAGAATGCAATGTTAGGCGTCTCCTTCCCCCTCATGTTAAGCAGTAACACTGTGCATGGGAGTGAGAGGCTGGCAAAGACCGCTCTCCTGGCAGTGATTTTTATAGCTACTCTCCATGTTTCTAATTTTGAGGCCATTTTACTACCTTGGTTCCCAGGCTTCTTTGTTTTCGACATGCAACTGCTCACTAAGCCTGCTGATCTGTCCACATTACTGTCCTGGCCCTCAAAATACAAACCAAACTTCAGCCTGCTTTAATTTCCATTGTTAAATATAACATGTGGAAAAGTATATAAAACAGATGTATAGCATAATGAATAATTATAGCATGAATACCAGTGAAGTCGCCAGTGTTTAAGAAGTAGAACGTTGCTACATTAAGGAGGCCCCTGTGTGTCCCTTATCCTCCCCCACCCCTCCTCTTTCTAGGAATAAAAACTTGATTACCATAAAAGTAAAAGAGAAGGTTCTTTCTCCCTTTTTTAAATTTTGTACCCATAACTATTTCACCTAACATTGTTCTTAAACTTTATAGATGGAATCATAGCATTGAATGTACCTGATTCTTTATATATTTCCATTTGCCATGCTTATACCACATTGTACTTTCTTGCTCATTCGTTCTTCATTTGGGACTTCTTTAGAGAGAGCTGTGCTATATCAGGTATTGCTTCAAGGCCAATAATTTAATTGCCTCCTACTATTTCATTATTAAAAACTCTTGATCCTGTTACACTGATTTAGCTTGAGCAGGAAATGAGATGTGCCTTGGCCTAGGGCAACATCTGGAGTAGTTAATGAATCAGCAGAGACATCCACCAGTCAATACAGGCAACAGAGGTAAGTCCCTCCTATGCCTGAGTCAGTATCTACTGACTCCATATCAGCCCAGCTTTTGGGGGAAGTAGGGGAGAAGGGTGCTGGGATTAAACTCAGGAGCATTTTACCTCTGTGCTACACCTCCTGCCCTATTTTATTCTTTTCTTTGGAAACAGGGTCTTCCTAAGTTGTTGAGAGTATCACTAAGTTGCTGAGGCTGGCTCAGAACCTGCAATTCTCCTGACTTAGCCTCCCAAGTACTGGGAATGCTGGCATGCACCACTCTTCCTGACTGTCAGCCCTGGTTTTGGCCCTTACTATCTCCTCTACCTGGACTTACCTAACCTGCAAAGTCCAGATCAAGGGTCAATCCCAGCACAATCCCAAATTTAACATGGAAATGTAACAAACTCTTAGTTTTCTTTTCTGCAAAAAGAAGGGACTTTATTGAGATATTTCTGATGATTCTTCCAGATCTAAAGTTCTGTGACTGGAAGAGTCTTCATATGTTACAATGACACTCCACTCTCTGTACTTCACATTCCAGTGGTGTGCAACTGAGCACCCAATAAGACTAAGCATCCAGATGGCTGGGTCTGGGCTTGATTCACCTTTGAGTCCTCAGAGGGCATACTGCATAGACAATGTTACACTGTGTGTGATGAATGAAGTCCTGATTCTATAATGCTATCGCTTTTCATCTTTTTTCCTCCTGAAATTCTCATTTAGTTTTTAGAGTTCCTCTTAATTTTTTCATTCTTTGAGATTTTAAATGCATAATCTTATTTCTATAAACAAGGCAAGATAGTTTCTAGGAACTCTACACCCTGTCCACAGGAAGATCTTAACCTGGATTTCAGGAGGTGCTCAGTGTTTATGAAGTAAATGGTTAATACTAACACACAACCATAACTCCATTGCCTAGAAAAAGTGTTGAATGCTGCTACCATTCTGCATGACATAAAAGTGGGGGGAGCAGGGATCCACTTTAGTGTTTTCATGACAGGGCATAGCAGTGTGACCCTCCAGCTCCACATCTGTTTGGGGAGTGGAAATATCATTACACTAGCAATGTTCTTGAAGTGGGGATAGGATTTTCTTCTTTATTAAGCAGAACTCAAAAGAGTTTCAGCTCCAAGTTGAGAAAACATTGCCAGAAGTTCCGAGTTTTCCTTGGGACAGAAGGGTAGAAGGCCTCTCACTTTTTCAGGCTCATGATTTCTAGCACTGCCCTGACCCAACATCTCAGCATCTTTTGGGTATGTCTGGAGTGGATGAAAAGTTCATCAGTCTGCTGAGGCAGCTGGATGCTGGTTCTGGCCAAGCACCAGACTATTTAAGCAAATTAAAAACAGAAGTCTATAAACTGACCCGAACTATAGTACCTCTAATGACTCCAAGCTGGGATCACAAGTATTTTGCTATTTTTAAAGTTGGTCATTTTTCCATGCCTGCATTTTGTTTTGCCATAACACATATGTGGCAAGAATTTTTTCCATAAGCTTTAAAATAGGAGTAATACACCATTAAGCTAGTTTTCTCCTTTAAAATTATTGTTGCAATGACCTTGATCTTTTCTATGGCTGCTGTCATGTCTCATACTTTTGTTCTTTCAGATAAAAACATGTTGTGAGTTAACCAAATTGAATGGAATTAGGAAGTAAGTCTTCTCTGCTTTTCCTAGGATCACATTATTTAGGCTTAGCTTGGTCTGCTTTTAAAGTCAGCTTGGCTCAGGAATATCCAGGTTGACATGAGCTAGAATTTAATACGAAAGCAGCAGCATACTATGGTAGAATAAACCAGGCTTACCATATACCAATCGGGGGCGCTGGGAGAAACCAGCCCTTAGAGGAGGTGGGAACAAGGAATATGGAGGACCTTTTCCTACTCTTCCTCAAGATAAGTAGGCCACCAGTGTTTGATGCCAAGAAGCTGATTGTGACCTAAACTTGATCCCTGCCCGAAACTAGATCTCCCTGGAGAAATTAGAAAAGTAACATCTTGTTTATTGCTAACAATTTGGGATACCAAAGAGCTCTAATTTTTATAAATTAAAAATCATAACAAACCGGGCATAGTGGCACATGCTTGTAATCCCAGTACTTGGGAAGCTGAGATTGGAGGATCCAGGTTCTTGGCGAGTCTCAGCTACTTAGTGAGGCTCTCTGCAACTTAGTGAGACCCTGTTTCAAAATAAAGAATAAAAAATAGGACTGGGGGCGTAGCCTGGAGGTAGAATGCCCCTGGGTTCAATCCCCAGTACTGCTTAGAAAAAAAACATAACCAGGACAGCCATTATGTCCATGTTCTTGTTCAGATTACCAATTTCTTATAAGGTTTTTTTCGTGAAAATTTGTGCAATGCAGATGGAGGAGAACTAAGCAGAACTTAGGAGAATGGAGATTGGATGAGAAGACTTCAGGGTCCAGGAAGTATGGGATAATGACTTTCCTGGCATGTGATAATGACTCTCCCACAGTCCACAGTCGATGGACTCTTTGTATCAGGCCCTAATAGTGACCCAACAGTGGAGCCATCTCACTGGCAGACTTGCCTGACTGGCTTTGTACTCTGGTTATGTAGTGGGATAACATGGTCCCAATCGTGGGTCCTTGGCCTCCGTGATAAAAAGAATTTTAACACGTGCCAATCAGGAACAAAAGGCAGGTATTTATTCAGGAAAATAAGGGACTCGGGAAAACAGGCAAGCAGAGGTCTTATGAGTCACAGAGCAGGAGGGCAAGAGAGCGAGTCCTTGCCTCCTTAGTCCTTATATGAGATGGGGTTGGCACTGAAGAAATCCGGACCTCCTCCTCACAGGTATAGGTCAGCGTTCCAAGAAGGGTGGGCACAGAAAAAGTTGGATCCTCCTCCTTCTCAGGCTTCAAGTGGTCGCTGGCTGAGATCTGACCTTTGTCCTGAATCTCAGGTGGGGTCTGGGATTCAGGGGATTAAAAAGGTGTGGCCCACTTAGACTTTTCTCTTCAGATTTTGAGCACACCCTATAGGGTGGGGTCAGCTAGAACTCTCCAGATTTTAAAACTATATTTTTTCCTCCCTTCCCAATGTCTCCTTTTTGCCTAAATTTTATTCCTTCTACTCTACCTCATCAGTTACACACCTTACAAACCTGGGGCTCCTCAGATTGGCCTCTTAGGCCAACACATGATTCTACCAGCAAAATAGTATAAATCCCAGTTCTGCCTTGTCTTAGCTCCTCCTGACCAGACAGACAATCCTTCAGCAGCGACTCCTACCTAACTCAGGATGAGCCTCTAAGATGCCAAAGGAAAACAACATCCACTCTCCATTCAATGGACATTCACTCTCCATGAATCAAACACTTCCCACCACTGGGCAGACCCATCACAGGGTGTCCCCCTATGCCCCCCCCCCCCCCCCCCCCCCCCCCCCCC